>JAUUEG010084966.1:0-11164 GCA_032361445.1 Panulirus gracilis | reverse complement strand
CCAGGTGGGAACAAACATAAGAGATAAAGATAGAAAGAAACAGAATATTCCAGCCTCATATTCCAACCGACTACTTCTACGTACGCTCCTGCCAAATATTCATACCAACTACTTCTACCAAATATTTTTACCTAATGCTCCAGCATAATGTTCCTTCCAAATACTTATATCTTTGCTCCTACCATTTTGCTAAATGGCAGGGCTAGCACACAGCACTCACAACAGGAAAATTTAGTTATGAAGAATGTGAGAGTTATGTGTTGTCAAGAGATATGTGTGACCAGGAGATATTGTATGTTTGTAGACAGAATGTCAGTACACATGTGCAAAAGGCAGAAAAAAGACAGCTACCTGAGTCAGAGCAGTGCTACTTGAAAAACCATTGAAGTACTGGCTCATTACACAACTGTCACTATCCTTCCCAATATCCAGGTAGGTAGCACCGGTAATATACTTCTGTTTGGTGGCTGCTTACCAACTACTACCTAATGTAACACCTTACAATAGTGGATAAAATAGCCAGATACTGAAGTAGCTGAAGGGAGTCCAGAAAACAATATCCAAGACAAGAGATACCTACATTAATAAAAAGAAAAGGGCTCGAGCGTTGGCTACAACATTATAGCTTTATAATGTACCAGGTCATCCTTAACATCTGACGAGATTAATCCAAAGATTAGGGTTCCTCGAGGCATCAAAATACCACTTCCATGCTTCTGCTCATGGATCAGGTACCTGCCATCTGCAAGGCATATAACCTAAACAGAACATTCTAGCAACTTCTCAAAGGTACGGATGAGGAGTAAAATCCTCAATCAAGGGGAGGAGGAAGAAAGGTAACATTCTGAATGCTATGCCAAGCATTACTAAATCATGGGATAAAGTCAAACCCAGGAAAATGTATGGTGTTTCGGAAACATAACCATGACATACCTTGAGACCCTGTTATTTCTCAATTATAATGAGAATGTTGAGAACAAAGTTTTTTTAAATCAGCAGGTAAAGATCAACAACAAGCTATAGAAAGAAACTCTAAAAAGAAATTCTAAAAAGATGTGAAGGAATTCTGTAGTAACAGTGTGAATAACTTAAATAAGGTAAGTGATAAGGGTGTAAATTTAGGAAGTATGCAGAAAATGAAAAAATATGCATGACAGTAAAGTTTTACAGATGAGGGCCTACAAATGTAGACCTCCCTCCCTGTACAGTTCAACTTGGTAATTATACTTATGGGTAAACAGAACACTTCACCTATGGCAGCATTGTACTTCTAGGAGAAACATAAGCCAGTTTATATAAAGTCATGTTAAACCTTAACATTCACTTCAGAAGTGGAAACTTTACTGGTAAACTTACCTTGTTATAGTCACAGAATTTCCAGAAAAAAACCAGTAGTTCTTGGTGAAAATTAACTTTTTTTGTGGAATGAGGTAGGTAGGTTTGCTGAAGTGGATTATTCAGCAGCCGAGTAAAGCCTCTAAGTACAAATGAGAAATCTTCTTCTCGATGAATGCGACTCAGATAGTTGATGAAAAGATTGTCAGGTACAGCAGACTGAAAAGGAAATTAGGTGTCAATAAAAGAGTAATATCTGAAGATTCTGAAAGACACAGCAATAGAGTCTCTATAACTAGTGAACTCCATTGCCGCTTCCTAGTCGTTGTTAGCGCCTCACCCTTAACAGGCCACTATCAGGGGCCAACTCTAGCGCAGTGTTTGCAAAGGCCCCTATTGTCTTCATAGATTCCCAGTTAGTGATGGGAGGTGCTGGAAAAGCTAACTTCTGTGCATATTTCTCTTATTTTATTTTAGCGAGTGTCAACAAGTGACCTACTAACTATATGTTGATAGTGAAGGAAGCTGTTAGTTGAATGAAGGAATGGATGGACACACCAAGGGGAAGATGGTCGATCAGAATCCCGATGGCATAGATAGAAGTAAGTAGAGAGGCGGCAGTTAGACGATGGCTCGAATATACACTCACTTATACAGTAGACCCCCACAGCGCCGCTCATCCTCCAGTGCTGCCTGTCGTACAGGAGTAGCAGACGAACCCTGCCAAGGTGCCCACTCCTCGCTACGACAACCCGCCCTCAGGAACTGGTACCTGCCCTTGTAGCTTCGGGAGAACAGCCTAGTCTCGCTCACCACAAGCGCACCTTCACCAGTCCGACGGCTGACACCAGATGGACAAGGCTAGCCTGATTGTCAGCCTGTGCTCTTGGACCACATCCTGTGAAGGGAGTGGGTCCAGCTTAGGGCTTTTACTGAGTACACCTCTAGGTCCCGGTAAGTTAGCCCTAACCCTCTGAGAGCACTCGCGCTTTCTTGGCACCATGCGCCACGCCAGTTTAATGTGGCAGATGTCGCATGCACGTGGCCTTTGCCGGTGAAATCCCGTACGCCCTGAAGGATTTCCGGGGTGCCGTAATAGCTGCACTTGCGTTGGTGTGCAGCTGAAAGTGCGAAATGGCCTCCTGAGATTTGCGTATCGATTATAATAACCTCTGTGCCTTTAGAAGCCACGATGTCCGGCTTTCTAAAGGACCCTACAATCGGAATGCGAGGTTCACAGGACACCCCGTATCCCCTCTGCCTCAGCCAACCAGTCAAATTGGCACTGATGTTGTCGTGCCTCTTTACCTTCCCACCATGGGTACGCGGGCATACCTGAGCGATATGCCCAAGCGTACCGGGTTTGTGACAGGTGTCACCGAGGCCGTTGTTCTCGGGCCGGCCTCTAGTAGCGACGGTGGGTGTGGGTAAAGCGCCAATCCTCACTTGGACGGCCTTCACATAATCAGACCCGGACAGGAAGCGGTTCCCGCTGTTTACCCATCTACTGACCTGAGGCACGGTAGTAGTAGATGGAGCGAGACCCGCATCGTCAACGGTATTGATCAGATTAGCCGTCCATACACGATGGCGTTCGAGCTTAATCCTCGCTTGCCGACCTGCAATACACGCGGGTCCAGTCCAGCGCTGCAGCTTGCTCATCACTGCAGGCTCCCGGACAACCGCCTGAATCACCGGGTCGGTCGAGGTGAGCAATTTCTCGAGCCTGGCTTGTTTATTTAGTCGGACGGTCGAGACAAAGTCCGGTATACCAAGCCCACCATCTCCCGCCGTCGAGTGGAAGTAAGCACAGTGCACGTCATGGGCTCGACAGAGCCAGCGGCGAACCGCGACTCTCACTTGCCTGTCCATGCGTGCTAGCTGTGTCTTATAGACTTCCCCACCAGCACCAAGCGATGCATGGGATTTGGCGCTAGGTGTCTTATGAGCAACGCAATCCGCTGTTGAGGTTTTAGAGGGTCCCTGGGAACGCCGAGGTACTTATAATCGTCCTCAGCACACATGGAGCCGACAGGGCTACTCAAGACTTGGAACGTCCTACCTTTGTTGACGTACCAAGTTTAGCGCTAGCCGTCGACCTCAGCGCTGAGGGAACGACACTTTCCGAGTTTACTCGAAGTCCACCGCCCGCAAGAGTCTGTGTCATAATGTTGATAGTCTGCTGCAGGCCAGTCGGCGTCTTCGCCAAGAGAACCAGATCGTACGCAAGTGCCAGCACCGACACCTTTTGGTCGCCGAATCCAATTCCTACACCAGATTCCTTAACCCTTGCAACTCCCTCGTCAGTCACAAGGTTGAAAAGGATTGGTAGTAGCGGATCACCCTCTCTGACCCCACGAGTCATATTCATTCTCTCCGACATCTCGCCGTTGCCTTCAATGTAAGAGAAGGCTCGGTCATACATCGACATGATATATGCCCTGACAAGGGCAGGAATGCCCTTCCGCATCATGACCCACTCGATAGTGCTATGATAACACTATCGAATGCTTTGGCCATGTCGAGGAATGCCAGGCACGCACCGTGGGCGTGTGCCCGCGCACGACCGATGATCGTATCCGAGATCGTGAGGTTCTCAAGGCATTCGTCCACAGGGACGAATGCCTTTTGAGCTCCATCGATCTGGACGAGGCTCGAGATGCGGCTGCTCAAGATCTTGTGGAGCAGCCGGACTACGGCACAAGAGATCGTAATGGGCCTGTAGTCCTTCTGACTACCTCTGCTTAAGCTCCTGCCTAACGTTCCTACCTACCACTTCTACCCAGTGTTTCTACCTAATGTTCCTTCCTAATGATCCTACCTACTCCTTCTACCTAGTGTTTTCTACCTAAAGCTCCTGCCTGAATTTTTTTCTTTCTTCAACTTCAAGTTATTGCTCCTACCGTTTTGCCATAAGGCATGGCTAGCGCATAGTGCTCACCGGAGGAAAATCTAGAGATACGAAGGATGAGCTGTGTAAGTTAAGTGTTGTCAAGTGTTACGTATGAGAGGGAGAGATTTTATTTTTGTGGACAGAACACTAGTAATCCACGTGTAGGTGAAACAAAGAGAAAAGACAGCCACCTGGGTCAAAGGAGTGCAACTAGACAACCACCGAATTGCTGGCTCACTACGCAGCCGTCAGAAAACTAATTGAGGCAAAGGACATCTCGGATGAAGATACTAAAGGAATGACTAGGGGTAAGGCTAAGGTTATCTCAGATGAAGATACTAAAAGAGTGACTGGGGGTCAGATGCAGTGAAAATACTGTATGTATTATCGGTGGCTGGACTGGAGACCTTGTTCTCTCGTGTATAAAGTGGAAAAAAAAAGATAAACACTTCTATAAATGTGGATGTCGACATTCCACCTTAACTCGGTGGACAATGGCTGAGAAATATGTGCGTGACGTTCATAGGCTTTATGTACCTGATCCATCCGTCCCATTAGGCTGGAGATGGCTTAATGCTAATAAACAGCTGGATTACATGACAACTAAACTACTTCCAGGTATACTGCAGCCCTCCATCTGTAAGATTGTTTTCCTTCTCAGTCGTAAATTCCACATTCTTACATGTGTTTCGACTGAGTGGCATGTATTTACTCAGTGGGTTCTTTGCCCCCCCTAGAATGAAACACCTGAGGCATCACCTGAAATCTGTCGGTAAAAATAGGAAGAGAAAAAAAATTAGTTTCCTAAACTTCAAGGCATTAAGTTAAGAACCATTCACCTAACACCCGGCGCTCATTTATTTCACAGCCGCCGACACCTGCTGGCACAGTCTCCTCACAAATTTCAGGTCGGGTCTGGAAAATTTAGTTTTCCGCTCAAGTGTGTGAGACTGATGAGCGGGAGTTAGTGTGGTAGTGCCACAGGGACATAACCTCTTGTTTATACCGCACTCTCAAAATATTTTTCATTTTCTGTTGGGTTTTATAGATCTATCCAGACTATGTTTTGCGATCTAGTTACACATCTCTATTTCCCTGAAGTATATCACCGTCTCATCAGGTTCACTTGTCAACCTTCATGTTTTTTATAGTCTTTTTATATTTTCTTCTCAGTTCTCTCTATATTCCCTATACAATACCTCATAGTAGCCACCACTGGCTACAGTTCATAACGTTACAGCAACCATGGGTTACTGATCCTAATACTTCAGCAACCACGGGGCTACCTTGTACCCATAATGTAATGATATTTCGACCTTCAGGGCTGTTTTAAGGGGTCATGGTGACCCATCAGTGCACCGTTAATCCGTCTGTCAATCACCCCAACGACACCTGTACCCAAACGCGATTGCATCGTGGAAAGCGATCTCGTGTAAAGGCTTCTACAGGTTAAAGGTTTCACAGGCACAAAGAAATATGACCGGCTCGTTTACAAGTTGAAAGAGATGAGAGCTCTCGCGCTTTTATCGCCCAGCAGGGCACTGGCAAATCAGATTACGGCCGAGTGGGGAGAAAGAGACTCCAAAAAGCATTGTAAATGAACGAACCAACATTGGATGATATATATAGTGTATCTAAAAATTTAATTTCTGTTATTGCAAAACAAGAAGCTTTCATTTGGTGAACACATTTTCCCCCCCGAAAAAAAACTGTGTTGTTCTTTGTTGCGGGATGAGATGGTTGCCAAATATAGCTGTTGTGATAGCAAGTCATCATGAAATATTCCTGCACGAAGTGGACATTGAGCACGTCAGCTTGAACTTCCTCCGCACAAGCTGGGGCACATCACTTCCCGGTCCGGTGAGAGCCCTAAATGGGCCACAAAGTACGGAGGACTTGAGTAACTGGGAATTTTGCTCTTGTGTAACCGAACAACAGCTGTAGGCAAAAGTATTTCGCCCGTGTCTAACCAAACAACAGCTGTAAGCAAAAGTATTTCGTCCGTATCTAAACAACCAACAGGTGTAGGCAAAAGAATCCATTAATCAGGCTTCACATACGAGGATGACTGTCGTGTATCGAATGACACAACACAGGACAATAAGACAATAACACAATCACCTCCGACTGTTCAAGCATCTTGCATTTCCTCATACACGACTTTCGTAAATCCCGCCAAAAAATCCTGATGCCACTTGATATCGAGTCATCGTTCCCAAAGTATTGTTAAACTTTCTTTTTCTTTGGTATGACAATACTTACTGCTAGACGGCGGTAATCATGACAAACTTTCCTCTCAGATTTTCTTAAGGTAAAACCGTATGGTTATGAACGACATGGGTAACTACGAAGTACGTAATGTAAGGGAAAGACAAAATTCCATGCTCTTCTCTGAACTGTAACTTCTTTGTGGGAGGCAAAACATTAAAGATTCGTTGTTTGTACGGGTTCAGAGATGGGATTTCAAATATTCCAAATCTAATGAAACTATGTTCTCAGATGGATTCCGTGAGCATCATTAAGGCACACTAACAAGAAGAAAGAAAGATACACACACACACACACACACACACACACTGTTTCCCGCGTCAGCGAGCTGGCACAAAAAGCAGACTAAGAAATGGTTTTCTTCGCTCACATCAACTCTGTTGAGCATAATGCACGGAAACCAGAGCCTGCTACATATAATCAGGTTCCGTACACCTTTCCGTGGTTTCCCACGGCTGCTTCACATACCCTGGTTCAGGCCAGTGACAGCACGTCGCCTTCTATACCACAGTGCTACAATTCTCTCCATCCAGTGCACGTCACTCACCTTCCTGCATGATGACACCCTCAACACTTAGACTCTTCTTGACTTCATCCTTCCACCTCCACCTCGCTTCTGCTGGACCCCTACACTTCTGACACATATCACCTCTTTGTTAACCATTCCTCAATCATTCTTTCCCCACGCCCTAACCAATTCAGCACACCCTCCTCTGCTCTTTCAACCACACTATTTTCATTACCATCACCACACCTCTCTCACTCTGTCATTACTTGCTTGGTCAACCTTCCTCGTTCCACATACTGTCCTAAGGTATATAATTTCCAACACATCTTCTCTTTCCCGTGCATTCTTATCTATAGCCAATGCCTCGTATTCATACAACACCGTCGGGACTACAATACCTTAAAACATACCCATTTTTGCCGTTCCAGATAGTGACCTCTCCTGTCACACATCTCTTAATGCTCCCAGAACCTTCCTATCACCTATCCGAAGACTCACCTTAGCTTCAATGGTTCCATTTACTGACGTGTCCACTCCTGTGTATATAAGCACTTCTTGATTTTCCTCTATTAAAACTCACAACCTAACTACCTTATGTCTTTGCAGTGCTAGATTTGAAAACTTATTTCTATTCACATTCACCCTCAACTTTCTTCTTTCACACACACACACACACTCCTAATACTCGGACACTTCTGAAGTTTCTTACTCAGATCTGACACCAGTCCCATGTCCCGCGTCCCCTCATCCCTATGAGACACTGTCTCCAAGACTTGAATTTACCTCCCTCACCATTCCTTCTATACAAATTAAACAGTCACGGTGAAATTACGCACCCTAGATGCAAACTCAACTTCACCTATAACCACTCACTCTCCTCTCTACCTACTCGCACACAGGCTTTACTCTCTCGATAAAAACTCTTTACTGCATTCAATAGCTTTCCTCACACGCCACATATTCGTAAAACCTTCAGTCAAACATCCCCATCATATGCTCGCCTCAGATCAATAGATGCCAAATACAGATCCTTCTCTTCTCTCTAAGCTTTTCTTACATTCTCCAGAGCAAACACCTGATCCACACATCTTCTCCCACTCCTGAGAAGATATTTTTCCTCCCTCATCTTATGCTCTGTGTATGTCACCACACTCTCAATCGCCATTCCTCCATATACTTATCGGGTATACCCAACATACTTATACCTTTGTAATTCGAACATACACCTTTGCACCCCTTGCCTTTATGCAGTGGTACTATTCGTTCACTCCACCAATCCTCAGGCACCTAACCATGATCCATACATACACTGAAAATTAGCCAACAAATCAGCAACACAATCAATCCTTTCTTATGAATTTCAACTGCAATACCATCCACTCCAGCCGCCTTGCTACGTTTCCTATAATGCTAGGTTTTTTTCCCACCTCCTCTCTTTTAACAAAACCAATTGTTATGACTCTCTTACTTAGAGTTATTAAGCTTGTTTCTAATGTTCTCTAATTTTCTCATTATTATTCCACCATCAGGTGGGTGCTCAAACTCCATTTGTCCATAGTTATCCATTTATTTCATTCAAGCTTTCGTCTTTACTGAAGTTATCATCAGAAATCTTTAAAAAGAGAAAATCCTTCGTCACAAAACTTGGATATGATATGGAAAACGCAAACAAGACATAAAAACATTTGAAAAAGAAACACTGTACATAGTAAGGAAAAACACTAAAAGCAAAACTATTTACAATATTATGAAGGATAGTATGAGTTACAATCAAAATACAGCATATAGAAACAGAAATATAGAAATACAGTTATAAAACACAGAGGGACAATATTACATGAGGTAAGAATGTAGCAAATACGTCTCTAAATGCACTAAGTCGGTCAACCTAGACCGTTACTGCCCGGATGCGGAGCTGAGGTCAGGTTGGGCTCGCCTGATTCTGACCTTCTTAACCTAGGAACGCGTTCCTGCGCATCGTCCAGGTATGGCGGATTCGGTAGCTTGTGGCGGGCCAATGACATGTCCCATTTGTCTTACGTCCTGTTGGCGGGCCATCAAAGAGCTGTATGGCGATGGTCATGTTTGTCTGGATGTTGATGACAGGTGCTTTCTCTCTAATGTGAATGACTTCTGATATCTGTAGTCTCCTTCAATCACTGCAACTAGTAATGATTTTGGTTTTATTCACTTATCATCTTCCTCGTTAGTCTCGTTCTATCCTTTTGTTCTTGATGTTGTTTGATTCCACCTTCCTGTATGTGGAGCGAGAGGCGGCGGCTCAGGGAGCAGGTTGTATGTCCAATGTAGTTTATGTGGTGAGGCTGACAGTCACCAATATTGCATCGGTACTCATATACCACATCGGTACGATTCAGACTTTCATAGTGACCGACCATATTGTTGTTCATTACGAGCTAACATGTTTTCGGATTGTTGTGGTATATTATCGGACTGATATCCTTGTCTTCATCAATCGCTTTGCAGTTTCTGGCTACAATATCTCGCACGACCTTCTTGTTCTTTCGATATGCTGTCATAAATGTATTCCTGTAGTAAACTTTAATGCTGTCACGTTTAGGTTGTCCGTTTGCCACGAGATGTTGCTCTAGCATGCTGTTCACAATGGTATCAAATTCAGTATCTGAATATCTATTGTTAATTAACATTTGCCGGACACATAGCTCTTCTTGGTGTAGAAGTTGCCAAGTTGAGCACACCTTAATCTCCCTCCTTACGTATGCACGAACGACACTCCTCTTATAATTTTGATAGCATTCACTCATTCCAGTCATACATTTACCTTGGTTGGTGGGCTTTCTGTAAGCGTCGGTGACGAAAGACCTTGTTGTGGCACTAACCATTTCATCCAAGAAAGGAATCTTACCATTGTATTTAGCTCTACTATATATCATAGGTCTGAAGTTTATTGGAGTCGCTTACGGAGGTTTTCCAGTAAGTTCAAGTTATCTTTGCAGACACAAGTGTCGTCTGTATATCTGCGGCAAATCTGGAGTGTCATGCTCTCAAGTCGCAGTATTGTAGTTTCGACGTTGGCCATAAATGCCTACACAAAGAGAACCTCCAGGGAGCACCCAATGGCTATACCATCCACCTGCCTCTAAAGCTTGCCTTGCGGAAGACTGAAAGGTGCTTCCATGGTACAGGCACGTAACATTTCTCTCAATATATTTCTGAACATCTTCAGGGGATGTAAGACATGGTGTTGGTAAACATAATCCATGATGATTTCTATTGTCCTCTCCACCGGTACATTTGTGAAGAGACTCTACATCCAGGGGAGCTGTGATGCTATGTGGTTCTTTATTCCTAAGGATGTCAATAAACTCTTCAGTCGATCGAAGGGAATAAGCTGTAGGGATGATTGGTGAGATCTAGCGGTTTAGCTTCTTGGCTAACGTGTACGTAGGTGAGGGGGATCAGGTAGATGATCGGCCTTAGAGGATTTCCCGCCTTGTGCGTCATGACGTTCGCGTAGAAATATCCTGGCTCGAAGTCGCCCTGTAGAAGATCGAGTTTGATGGCATCCTTCATGGTATTCGTAGCTGTGATTAATGAGTTAAGTCGCTTTTTGAGTCTATCTGTGGCGAGGGTTTTTTTGAAATCTTTTGAAGTTTTGTAGGATTTTGCTCTATGGTCTCACATTTCTCTGATCATTACTCAGAGAAATATGAGACCATACTGCAAAATCCTACATGATTTCGACAGATTTCAAGAAGCCTCAAAGATAGACTCCAAAAGCACCTTTTTCTATATTTCTGTTTCCATATTTGGTACATAGATTGTAACTCATACTCCCCTTCATGATATTGTTCATTTGTTTCGCTTTTACTGTTTTCCCTTACTTTTATGTGCTATGTATTGTGGGATTTTTTCCGAGTGTTTTTTTATATTTTGTTTGCATTTTACATGTCATATCCAAGTATTTTTGACCCAGTTTCTTTTTTCTAGATACCTGGTGATGCCACTGTGAAGGCGAAAGCTTGATTGAAACAGATAGATATCTTTAGACAACCGGCGTTTCAACACCTACCTAATGGTAGAATGATACTGAGAAAATTAGAGAACATATATTTACATGTACATTTTCATACTTGCTGCCTTCATCCAGTCTCCTCGCCACCCCCACACACATGAAC
>JAUUEG010084856.1:0-11169 GCA_032361445.1 Panulirus gracilis | reverse complement strand
GAGAGAGAGAGAGAGAGAGAGAGACAGAGAGAGAGAGAGAGAGAGAGAGAGAGAGAGAGAGAGAGAGAGAGAGAGAGTGAGTTACATATATATAAAGACCACACAGACCCCTAGGTCTAAGCGAGGTGGTCTGGCCTCAACGTTTACGAAGGAAAAAAAAAAAAAAGAAAAAGGCCGCTTTTGTTAGCAGTACCAGATAAGGATACCAGAGCAAAGGCTCCCCTCCCCACCCTCTCACCCTCCGCCAACACACCAGACGGTAAACAGGTAGGAAAAAAAAAATACCTTGCAGGATCAATATCCCTAAAGTAATTTGTTGTAGAAAAGTCATCAGGTAGAATGAACATGAATATGACATGCTTCCCATCACCACCGACACACACATCCCTTCAATTTTTGTTTTTAAAAACAGTCGTCAGGATAAACTTAATCCACTGATAATTCTTTCCCACTCTATCAAAGCAGGCGACACGGGTTAAACAATATGGCTATGTTACCACAACATGGCCAGGGGAAAGAGATCAGTGGTTGAGAAGGTAACATGATACACCGCTGCGTTATGATAACTGGATAAATGAATTATTCAATACCGGAGAGTGACAAGTGATGACCAAACTTAATCATGAAGATATTAAGTGTGTGTGTGTGTTGCTCTGAGCAACACTTTCCGGTAGGTTTTCCACGCATCAATGATGGTGTTGGCAGAGTGAGGTTATATTAATACACAACAATACACCTTAATGAAGACACAACAAACACCCTATCCCTCAGCTTACACATCACAATATGATACAACGAACCTTACGTCACCACAGTAAAACACACTATACACAGCACAGCAGACCTGAACTCAACATAGCCTGCTACTGTGAGAGACTTCAACACAGCAGAGTTTAACCGAGCAGTAGTAATCAATGTCGATAAACCAGTATAGCATCCTGTAACACAGCACAGTGTTAGGATGGCAAACATCACAGACCTCTTCCCTACACTGAAACATAGCAAAGCTGAACACGGAGAAGTTCAACATAGCAAGACTTAGCACAGTACAACACACAACAGGTAAAGAACATGTTATAGAAAAATACAACCGCTTAAAACAACTTGAACTTCACCAAACACACGGTCTTAAAACTTCAACACGGATAGCGAAAGACAAACGCTCCTTAACACAACAGAGGGAAACGCAATGTGTTCTAACAAAGCTTAACACAGGATAGGAAAACTTATCAAAGGGATATTATACCCTCAAGCTTCAACACAGCATAATATACCAGAACAATATCTAGCTTCAACACAGCATAATATACCAGAACAATATCTAGCTTCAACACAGCATAATATACCAGAACAACATTTGTGAAAAGAGCGTAACTGCAAACCACAACACTAAACAAAACAAAGCACAGAACACCAAATTTCGAGACAGTATAACAACCTCGAACTTCAAAAACCTTAACATAGCACCACAGAACGACAGACTTAAACATAGCGCCATAGAACGAGACCTTAACATAGCACCACAGAACGAGACCTTAACAAAGCACCACAGAACGACAGACCTTAACATAGTACCACAGACCTTAACATAGCGCCACAAAACCACAGACCATAACATAGTACCAAAGAACTGACCTAAACATAGCACCACAGAACGATAGACCTTATCATAGCACCGGAGAACGACAAACCTTAACAGCACCACAGAGCGACGGACCTTAACATAGCACCACAGAACGACGGACCTTAACAAAGCGCAATACCTTAACATAGCGCCATAGAACGCCATACCTTAACATAGTACCAGAGAACACCATACATTAACCTAGCACAACTTAATTAACGACGTAACACACTCAAAATCATACAAAAACACAAAAGTTCCTTATCCCCGTCTTTCATCTGCTCCGCCATTGGCTAAGACAGTGTCCCCGTTTTCCATAAAACATTCCCCTGATTGGCCGATACAAAACCTCCCGCATCAATTGCTCCCGGGTCGCTTTATTTTTCCCTCTCCATTTTCTCCACCTCAGTTGCACCTCCGGGTCGGAGCTGGACTTTCGGCTCCACGTCGTCGGCTGGGAGAGTCGCACCATTTTTCATCCCAGTGTCCCAGCCAGCCTGGTTGATACCAGACCCTGGGAAAGGCTAACATACGGGTGTGCCAGGCTGAATTATCGCTATGATTGGTGGACGTAATCCTAGAGTTACGACCTGTTTAGCTAAGGCTTTGGGGGTGTGGGGGATTTACAACAGGGGTTCTTTATTCTGTTCTCCACAAATACGACACTGCTGTACGAGTGAGATGTATGTAGTCGTGGCTATGAGTGTAAATGTAGGACACGGTGTATGTAACTATAGGATATGGTGTAAGTATGGGTGTAAATGTAAGGAAGGATGTCTTTGACCTTCTCCTGTCTTGTTTATTGTCTCTCTAAGAATGTTCCGAGATGACAGTTTTTTTTCCATTTTCACTCCTACTGTAAATATATATCCTAAAAATTCAACTGATTCAAAATTATTCACCTTTTGTTTATTCTTGTTTTTTCATACAGATAGTATCTGTATGCAAACCAACTCGAGAATGTTGCATCTGGAATATAAAAGATGGCAAGAAGTTTATACAAGTGGCATTGCAGACAAATGGAGTTCGGTATAAGTGCTTTCGTGCTAGGTAAGGCTTGTAGCATTTTAGAAATATTTATTTCTATAACTAGATAAACATTTGGTATTATTTATAAGTGAGACTTGATATGCATGAAGATAACATAGATTATAGATACTCATCAAAATGCTATTAATTTCTTTCTCTCTCTTTTTATTATGTAATGTATGGTGTCTAATGTATTCAGAGTAGGATTGTACACAGTATTTTTCAAAATAATCCGGTTACAAAGATAATCACTAACCTCATACCCAAACAGCAATTTATACCATAATTGAAATAGATTCCCACAACTTGTTATGGAAGAAATTAGAATATATATTCATACACTTATGGTTTTGTGAAAATTTTATTCTAAGTTGATAGGAAATGTGCTGTGCTAATATTTGAGTTAGAACAAGCATTGCAAATACTGGTACAGATGTGTGTTTGATGAGCTAGAGAAGTGTAGCTTGAAGTGATAGAGAAAAGAATGGCATAAGTAAATGCTGGAAAAGTGTGATTGAATACTGTAGATAAAGAAATTTAAGGCCAGTGGTGAAATCAGAGTTAGATTTAAAAGCACTACTATCCAAAGGATTAGTGAACAAGATGTGCTCTAAATATGTAAAAATCGATTGAGTGTGAAGGTGAATACTTTGATCCTTTCTGAGAATTTTGAAGAGATATTGAAGAACGTTCATAGTTTAGGTAGAATCACAGGTTAAGGAGTCTTACTTGAGCAAATTTGTTAATGTCACCATTCTGATTTGAAATCTTTCGCATCTCCAGGTATGGCATAGTAGAAGGGGACGTGAGCAAAACTCGACTCTTCACTGTTAGTAATCCCGTTACAGGATCTAAAAATCCTTCAGTTGTTGCTAAATGGTGTAGCAAAACATACACTCTAGAACGGACACAAACCCTAGCGGGCTCTTTGAGCAGTCTGGCTCTCAGTGATGATGGCCGTTATCTTGCAACAGGGACCATGAGTGGAACAATTTATATTCTGATTGCTTTTAGTTTACAAGTATGTGACTTTTGATATGCATTTTTTTCTTCTTCTGGCACACCAGATATGTATTCATGTAGTCTTTGAGGATACACTTTATATTTCCCAATTCATCTTCCTATGTTTAGTGCATTTCATTTCATTTCATTTCATTCATTCATTCCAAGTAATCTTATATTTTTATGATATGCTTGTTCTCACTGCTATCATTTTTTTGTGTTCAAACTACGGTAGTAATTTTCATGTTATTAACCAGTCTCTTTTTATTGACTTGAATAAGCTTCAGGCTATATGTATTTGATTTTGTCTTTAGTGACTTAACCTTCTTGATAATGATTAGAAATGTTTACAAGATGATTATTTGTTTCTGTACTTTTTGAATGGTCCACATTATCACAGCTTTTGATCATCAAACCATTTACCATGGCTGTCTTATATTTCACCTCATCCCAAACATATCATGTCTGCAACCCTGTCAGGTAACACATTCAACAGACCTTTTATGATACTTCATTTCATTTTCATCTCTTCCTTACTCTCTTACTATTCCCCATCTGCTCAAAGTGCAGTCACTCCCATTTGTTCTTTTCTTAACAAAAAGTTTCTTGTTTCCTCTGAAGTTCCTTGACAAATTTTGTTCCATGTCTCATTTGTCTTTTTGTTTCCAGCTCTTGTACCGTTTGCTTGTCCTATCTATTTCTCATATGCACCTACTAATCACTTAGACTCCATCCTTGTTGATACCATTCATATGCCTCAGTAATATCTCACCTTCACTTTTCCACACTCTTGTTCATGCAAGTTATGTGAACATGAGCATTCCAGACAGAAAACTTAATCAAAACTTCATCGTTGTCTTTCTCTCGTGGCTCAATTTTTAGTCTTTCCTTCCTTCCATCTTTGCTTTTGCTGATAACAAAGCTTTTTGAAAACTAAGATAGCAGCATGATCATTCAAATTACTTGATGCCTGTCAGGTTGTACGTACTGTTGCGAATCAGTTTTATTCTCTGTAAGGAGAAGTGTTTAGTAACGTGGAAAGCTTTATACAGAAATCTTGAGCCCTTGACAGTGGTACACCTCCATCCTTGACCTAGTCTGAACTTTCAAGGGGAACATTATGATGTAACCTTAGTAGTAAATCACTAGTTCAGACTAGATTTTTCCCAATGTGTAGTAAGGGACCTTAAAAGATATCATCAAATTTGAAACTATATGTGACAGCAATGTGATTATGGTGTAGCTGGCATATTTTGCAGTTTCTTCAAACCGAGAAAATTCTAGATTATTTGCATGTTTGAGATTAGTGACTTTTTAATGGGATACAAGAATTTGTTTTTTCTTTATGAATCAGTGTTGATAAATTTACAAGAATGAAAAGTTTCATCATAAAAAAATCTTTGTAATGCATTTTACTTATACCACATTCTCTGATTGTCACCAAAAATTTTTCAGCAACTCCGCTCAATAGAAGATGCTCATAGCACATTTATCACTGGACTAGAATGGTTGCCAACAGACAACAAGGAGTCCAAGATGATACGAGGCTACTCTGATGCATCTGTTCTATCTATTTCATGTGATAATGCTCTCAAAATCCACCATATTCCAAGACAAGGTAAGAAATCTTAATGAAATGTTAAATTCTGATTTTTCTTTACATGTCATTCTTTTAGTCTTTTAGTTTGTGCCAAGCCAAAATTAGACTGTCACAAGATGGTGGACATGAGTTAGATTTGGTTGGATCACCCATGGATATTTGTAACATATTTGTTTGGAAGTTCTTTCATAACAGAAATATATCATCTCCTTACCTACCATTCATCATGCCTTCCTTCTAATGTATACCTAGACACAGGGTTTAGCTATCGAGTGCTGTTGACTGTTATTATTGTCAGAGTGTCTGCCATTGTATATATGAATTAAGGATACTGAAATGGGACAAAAAAATAATCAAACGTCACACATAACAGAGGCTTCCCATGTCTCTCATTATACTATTTTTATTAAGTTTTCATATTGTAGGGAACTGTTGATTGAAATTCTCAATGATTTTGCCAAATTGTTGGACATAATTATAGGAAGGAGAAAGAGAAATCATCCAAGAGGGAAATTAAAGATCAGAATGTTGGGAGAGCTGAAGTGGGGGAAAAAAGAAGTGTGGAGAAAGATATTGGGAGAGCTGAAGTAGGGGGGGAAAAAGAAAGGGTGGAGAAGGATGTTGGGAGAGCTGAAGTGGGGGGAAAAAAGAAAGGGTGGAGAAGGATGTTGTGAGAGCTGAAGTGGGGGAAGAAAAGGGTGGAGAAAGATGAAGGCTAGGGCTGATGAAGATGGAAGCCTCCGTAGTGTGTATTTCATTTGCCTTTTTGTTGATGCCAGCAATTTTATTGACAGTAAACATGATGTCATTTCTGAAGAGCATCCTTGATAGTATATTACTATTCTTTTATTATCACTGAAAGTTTAGACTAGTTCCCAGTACAGTATGTGCATTTTAATTCCTCAAGCTGGCATTACCAGACTTTGCTTGCTTGTGGTTACGCAGCAAGTAAAAAGTCACTTTTTGGGAGGTTGTATCGTTAAAGATTTTCTCCTTCCAAAGGAATCCATCCTTTCTCTGACATTGTAGAAAACATAGCTTGTGATTGTGACATCAAGAAGTACAAGTAATGAATCATTATCTCTGTAGCTTACAATTCTTCAAGATGTTTTCCACTTCAGCTTCTAGTGACAGAGTTTTGATCTTTTTACCTCTCTTCGTGTCACTGAATTTGTCCGATCCCCCATCACCAAGATAAAGGTCTCGTATTGACTTCTGGAATATCACTGTTAAATTTGTTCATGTACTTTTGTGATTTTAAGGGTAGGTATATGTATTGATCTTCATTTTTATATGTTTTTCACGTGTGTGAATGAATTTTAGATACGTTTAATATATCCGGGTTGCAGATCACTCATGTATATCATTGCTTTCAGGAATGGTACCGGTGTGGGTAGTGGCCATCCTTGCAGCTGTTATTCTGTGCTTTGCATTTCTACTTGCTAACTTACTAGGACTTTAGTTTATGCCCTTTGTACAAACTGTGTATTAGTGTTTTATGAATATTATGTAATGAATTTGTGGTTATACTTATATTTATTGTACCAGTAGCTATTTAAAGACAGAAATACGAGAGGATATTATGATTATTTTAGGCTATCTTTTTTAGATATCGTTTATATGTAAATTAAAGGCAGTGCATTGTAAAGAGCTGGTTTACATAATATGGAAATATTATAGTTTCTTCGTATTATATATTCTTGAACGGACTACAGACACCATACAAGTATTATTGTTTTACCCTGGACTGGTTTTTTGAGGCCATACAAAATTTTTTATTTTTCTATACACGTAGTTCTTGTTGGGTAAAATTTGTGAAGGGAAAAAGAGCCTTAGTGCTGCATCGTAGATACATGGCTTTGTGTCTGGCATTGAAACTCTGTGAGAGATGAGACAACTCCAGATCACAGGGCTATGGTTTGTTTAGTTGAATGAATAGGATGTGTGGAGGTGCTCACATTGTCATCTGGTTACCATAAGATATCTAGCATTCGAAGGTGAGGATGCTATCACTTGTATTGAAAAAACGTCAAGATGAAAAGTTTATTGAATTACCTAACCCGAAAATTAAAACAAGACATATAATCAGTGTAACAAAGTACAGATAATGTAAGTATGTAGCATATGTAGAATTTGAATTTGCTTTTTTCAGTCCATACCCAGGTATAGTTAATGGTGACATTAAAAACAAACAGGTTTACTCTTTTTAATATCTTTGCCATTGCGACTGAGGACAATTTTTTATTCACGTTGTGATTCATTGTCTGAAGCATGTGCCTTTTGAAGTTTTATCTCTAGTATTCATATGTAACCCTGTCTGTTTTAATTTTGTGTTGGTTTGCATTTAGGCATGGTTGTGTACATTTGACACACACACACACACACATAAAATTTTCTGATGCAGTTGTACGTTACAGATCCAGAATCTTGGAATAGCTGTACCAAGATGACATGTTTTCCCTTGTAATTCCCAGCTCTGTTAATGTGGAGAGATAACATACACATACTTTAGAGGAGGGGGAAGAGTGCAATAGGAAGAGAGGTACTTTGTAAATAATATAATAGCATGTGAAGCATCTGGGGTAAACCATGGAAAGTTTTGTGGGGCCTGGATGTGGAAAGGGAGCTGTGGTTTCGGTGCATTACACATGACAGCTAGAGACTTGAGTGTGAACGAATGTGGCATTTGTTGTCTTTTCCTAGCACTACCTCACGTGCGTGCAGGGGGAGGGTGGTGCCATTTCATGTGTGGCAGCGTGGCAATGGGAATGGATGAAGGCAGCATGTGTGAATATGTACATGTGTATATACGTATATGTCTGTGTATGTATATGCATGTATACATTGAAATGTATAAGTATGTATATGTGTGTGTGTGGGCGTTTATGTATATACATGTGTATGTGGGTGGGTTGGGCCATTCTTTTGTCTGTTTCCTTGTGCTGCCTCGCTAACGTGGGTGACAGCGACTAAGTATAATAAACAAAAAAATATAGAACTTTATATTCAAGAATAAATGAACATAAAATTTGCTATAATTCTTTTATTCACACTTGTCTGCTGTTTCATATGCTAGCAACACAGCGCCAGGAACAGATGAGGAAAGACGGCATTTGCTCAACAGCAATTCTCTAACTATAATGCATAATGCACCAAAACTAACACCCACTAACCACATGCTAACCCCATAAACCCTTCTTTGGTTTCCCCTGACTGCATCATATGCCCTGGTTCAGTGCACTGACAGTATGTTGCCCCTGCATACCACACTGCTCCCATTCCCTCTATCCTGAGTATGTCTTTAACCCTCTTGTATGCCATGAGCACTCAAAATCTTTTCCACTTCATCCTTCCATCTCCAACTTAGTCTCTCACATCTCCTTGTCCCCTCCACCGGTGACACATCCATCCTCTTTGTCAATTCATTTCATTACAAACTCTTTAGTTCTCGAAAACACACTCTTCTATTATGTCTCTCTCTTACCTTTTACTACTTTCTTAATCAAACCTCCTCAAATATTTCATTTTCAACACATCCATCCTCCTCCACACATCCTCATCCATAACCCATGGCTCACATACATATATCACTGAGACTACTACACCTTCAAACATATCTATCATTGGGTAAGAGAGAAGTGTGGTAGTAAGAAGAGTATGAATGCAAGAGCTGAAGATGAAGAGGGTGTGCTGAAATGGTTTGGGCACATGGACATGCTATTAATGGACTGAACCATGGCATATAAGAAGCTGAGGTAAATAACATGGGAGTCTGTGGAGCCTAGGTAAGGATAGGGAGCAGTGGTTTCAAAGCATTACACATGACAGCATGAGAATGGATGGCAATGGATGCTGTCTTTCTTCGTCTGTTCTTGGCACTATCTCACTGACAAGGGAAATGGCAATCAAGAATGAAAAAATGTTTTATCATCAAAAATACAAGCACTAATACTAAAGTAATTTTCTTTATTCTAAAACTAACAATTTTCATTACTTCATTGTTTTTCACTTGGTAGCAAGAGAGTGTGGGTGCTTACTTAACTCATTAAAAGAAACAGGTATTTCCTTCATGATTGGCTTTTGAAGCTGCTTGATAAAACAAATGCCATCTAAATTACTTTACAGCTGCATAGTCATTAAGAATATAATAAAATTCCTAAAGATAGGTGTAAAGCTATATCCTCCAAAAAACTCTTAGTAATTATAACTGCCTCAACCCACACGTCTTACTGTCCTGGCAAAAACTCATCGATGTATTACATAACTTTCCATTTACCATATATTTGCAGAAACATCCACAAAGATTTTACATCAACCCTATGTTTTCTCTATAACCACATATAACAAAAACAATTAACACTATTTCTCCAAGTACTTCTCAGTCAATCAAATTCTTCAAGGCGAAATCCTACAGCTTTAGCTGCCCCTTTCCAATAATCAGATATTCCATGCATACCACCAACTTCTCAATCACCAGTCTCCCTAACACTTTACCATGTATAATGAACACACTTAAAGCTCCATAATTTGAGCATTCCTTTTAGTTATTAGAAGGATATTTTCTTTTTATACCTAATCAGCAGACTACATCTTTTGATACTTAGTACTCCCAAGTCTAATATTATATTTCTGTGCTAACTATTCTTATTAAATGCAATTCTATCATTTCACCATCCTTATGTAATCACAAAGTTCTCTTATATCATCTCTAAATGCATTTCTCAAAAAGAATTTAAATTACATTATCTAATTCCCATCATAAATTTACCCCAAAATCCTTAAATCTATCAATAACATTTTTCCACATACAGCTTTCATTCAACTTCTCTATATACAACTTTATCATATTTCTGTATGATTTTAATTGTGCTTATTCATTTAACTTGCTTGTTTTCAATGCCAACTCACCAAAGGCCACATTTCTGATAATAATCAACCCCCCTTGCTCCCACATCCTAAACAATACAATTTTCTTTTATAAGAAATTAATTAAAATATATCTATTCTTCACATGACAATCAGAGTCCAAAAAGGCCAAACAGTTGCAACACTGATGAAGGTATAAATCAATATAAAAAGCATCAGCTGTAAAACTGAAAATGCATTTCACAATGTTAACTACAAAAACAACATCCCTATGAATATTAGTAAAAAAAAAAATCATAAATTTAGCTTCATTTTTCCAAACTTTTCAGTGAAAAGTGAAAAAAAAGTTCAGTCCAGTGGCATGCCATCATAATCACACAACCAATATGGTACAGGTGAAAAACTTACAGCTGCAGGTAAAAGTAACACATTCTCCATCATGGTAGTGTACAGTTAGCTTAACACTGAGATTGGGATCAACAGTTCCCTCCAAACATGCACTGTGCAGCAAACCCGGATTCCCAATGTGGTCATTCCATGTGTATTCTCCTGAAAAATAAGAGGCATGAATCTAATAAATCATAAATACATACAGATACTAAAAATTACAGAACAATGAAAAAATGTAATTAAGAAGAATTTTACTAATACTAGTCTGCTGTTTCCTGCATAGCAAGTTAACACTAGGGATTTATGAACGAGACTTCATTTGCTCGCAATCACTCTCTGGCTGTCATGTATAATCCACCAAAACCAGAGCCCCCAATCCATAATAGCCCTACAGGCCTTTCTGTGGTTCCCCTTGGCAACTTCATATTCCCTGGTGAGGCCAACTGACAGCATTTCAACCCCTTACCACCACATCACTTCATACTGCTCTGTCCTTTCTAAACATCTCATCCTCCTGTATGTTCTAGCACTGTTAATTCGAACCATCTCTCCATCTTTCCATCAACCCTCCTCCTTGCTCCTTCAACTTCTGTCAAATATATCCTCTTAGTACTTCTTAATTCATGCTCCCCATATGTTCAAACCACCGCATCACACC
>JAUUEG010084745.1:0-16836 GCA_032361445.1 Panulirus gracilis | reverse complement strand
GGATCGACGAGTTCCTCTGATATTGTACTCCTTTTCATCCATTGACGAAGATACAGCCTCGCCCAAGGTAAGTTTGAACTGGTGCTGTAACCACGAGCAGCCGGAGTTCTGTAACACACGCATGCATATTATGTATTGTATACATATAGTACATTTATATTCTTCAAAAATACAATTGCACTTGCTAAATTTGCTGTCATCTCAATTTTGTACACCCGGCATAATTGCCTGACCTTTGACCTGACCCTTAGATGTTCCGTGAGCATAAATGTCCCTCGCCTTAATCCTATTCATTAACAAATGTATCAATGTCTCCTGTTATTCTAAAGATTTCCTTGTCCTTGTCTAAATCTATTTCAAAGGACGTATGTATTAGATGTATTCAAAGTAGATATCTTTCTTATTAGATACCGTGCATTTTAGTTTGGGATTTGTTTGTAATGGGATGCCCCAAACTGAATAGACAAGATCTTTAACTTATCAATTACGTTCAGTCACAAGGCACTCTTTTTCATGGGGTCTGCAACCAATCACAGTGCATCATACTACTGACTTTATGTAATCATTGGCTCCTCTGGAGACTAGGGTATGGCAGGGCTGGTCTTCCCGTACAACACACACACAATCATAGATTTTGATGTTCATTGTTTTTGTTTTCACTACGGCTTTCGGCTCTGTTCTTGCGACTTGTTTATAATATTCAAAGTTACTGGGACTTTGTGTAATTACTTAAAGAGTGTGGTGCAAGTGGAATTGCTTATATTTTGTATCTTATAAGTATAGTGAAAAATCCATATGGCATGACTACATAAAGTCAATATTGTTTGGCTACGGTGAAAGTCAATACTGTATAGATACAGCGAAACAGTATTGCGTTCCTACAGTGAAAGTCTGTATTAACATGACAGTGACAATGTATATACAATGTGAGAACAGTGAATTAAATATGTAAACAACATACAGCAACAGCTGTCTGTCGGATTTATGAAATGTATGCTTTTTGCATACAAAGCCTCTCATATCATGAGGTGATGGCGGTGGTGGTGGTGGTGTGTTATTATGGTGTTTTGTGGAGCAACGGCGGAGAATCATGGTGGCTGCGAGGGTGAAGGAGTATGACACTGATGCTGATAGTGATGATAGTTATAGTGAAGATGGTGAGGTACGGGACTGTGGTTGCATCAGTAATGATAGTGATGATAGTTATAATGACGTAGGTGAGGTACGGCACGGCGGTTGCAGTAGTGATGATAATCATAGTGAAGCAGGCGAGGTACGCGGCACGGTGATTGTAGCAGTAATCATAGTGATGATAGTTATAGTGAACTAGGTGAGGTACGTCACGGCGGTTGCTGTAGTAATGATAGTTATAGTGAAGCAAGTGAGGTACGGGGAGGTGGCGCATGGGTCCCCTTGGTGTAGAGGACTGCTGCTTCAGAAGATTTATAACCTGATGTATAAGCCACCGCCACCTTACCTCAACATAGTGAGGATGGGCATGGTGGCTGGGCTTCGAAAGCGGCTTTAGGGATGGTCTGTGTTTGCCCAAGTGATTGATTGAACATGCCGCAAACTAGACAGACGACAGGAGTTGCGGCGGAGCATGGAAGCAAGGGAAGTTTGGAGTGGGTGGGATGGGGGCTGTCTTAGGATGTGGTAGAGAGAAGGTACTTCTGTTGGCACGTTGTATACCAGGCAGGGTTGCCGATGGGCAGTGGTTTTGCAGTTGGATATTGGAGGTGGTTTGAGTCTTCGTCTAATCTTGTGTTCCATCGAGGCGATCTTTCCGAAAGCAAAATGTGGTCGATATTCTTTGAGACAGTGTACATACGAATGCGTCTCTCCCTCTCTTTTTAAGCTTTAGCTGGCTTATCTTGGGAGTGGTAAACATTGAACAAGAAGCGTACTATCATTAATGGACGGAATAGTATGCAACTTACCCTGCTGCCGCGTGGAGCGCAGCTTTGAAGTTGCAGTACCTCTGTAATAATAATGATAATGGTAATGACAATAATAGTAATAATAGTGATAATGATAATCTGATACATCTCATTTACATAAATTCCCTCCGAAATAATAGATAAATATATAGATTGAATAGATATGGTTACTACTAATATTTTTTGTGACACGGCTGTCTTCCTTAACCCTTTAAGAATATTGGAATATCATGAGAGAATATTTCCATACGTTTATAAGAAGTTATGATGGCCAGACTGGCAGTTGGCAGCCAGGAGGCGGGTGTCCCCATCTCTTGACTTTACGAATTAAATATTCTTTTGAAAAGTTTTTTGTTTGAGTTTTGTCCTGCTATGGATATCATTTTTTTTTGTGCTGATTTGGAGGGCGAAAGATAATTATCATATTTATATAAAAAGTTTTCAAGTTGGTAATTTTCTAACTACTGAAGCAATGGGTAGGGCCAGTTTTATCAATTTTGTTTATATATATATATATATATATATATATATATATATATATATATATATATCCCGATTGGAATTATCAAATACTAATAGACGGCCATCAATGCTCTTACGTCTTGGCAAGGCTATGGTGGATGATTTTAGTTCTGATTTTTTTGTCTCGTGAGGTTTTACACATCAAGGACAAAAAGTTACTTTATAAAACAGGTGCCAAGAACATGTACTCCGTAGCTGCCATATATAATCCACCGAAACCAGAGTACCCTTTTTCACAACCAGAGTAAGTACTGAATAGATTGTTCATGACAGTCTCATCCATGACCGAAAAATTGGGAGGCATTATGTCGAACTATTAAACAAACATCTTTTTCGTATAATGCAAACATCTTTAAAGCCTTCACCGAGTTGACTTTCATGAATATGACAAATTTTACAGCTTGTTTAATGTGAGGGCCAGTTTCAAAAAGTTCACTTATCACACCTAGGGTGAGATTTAATGCTGTCATTTAGTTCCCATTGGTATTACAAACCACGTTAGAAGCATTTCAAATTTTGACAATACTTGCGAAGAAAGCCAAAGGCACAATCGTTAAGTGTATAATTTTCAAGGAAAAACTGTAATCCCTTTCTTCGTAGATGATTGGTTTAATCCAGCCAAAGAATTTAGAGGCTTAATCTGTATAGAATTCCTTAGAAAGGTTGTTAAAAACAGGGAATCAGTATTTTATGCTTCTTTAAATTCTTACCATGCAGTTGCTTTTCTTATGAATGACCAGCAAAGCTATCAGTTTACTCAATAAAGCATGGGTATTGCGAGTTTATAAATCTAGCCTTCCACATTTGAAACTCACTGCTCTTCGCTACAGTTACTTCAAGAGAATGCTCAAACCCATCAGATGAAAAAAATGATTGGTTATTTAATGAAGTCGCCTTTAGTGAGTGGAAAATGACAACCAAAATGCCCTTTAGCATGAGAATGCTCCCAAGTCTCACTTCCATTTCTTACTAGATCCAATCCTGCAAGTTTTCTCTCAAAAAGTGGAAACAAGAAAGATTCCTATAAATTTCAACTTCAATTTATAGAACCCTCCTGATTTTGACCATTCAGAAGGAACAATTGTAAGTAGATGTGCAATTACTACTAAAGTTTACCCCTCTGGAAATGCTCCCTTGGTACCATTCAGTGCCTCTGAAATTTCATCTTTGCAGTTTAAGCATTACATACGAAATTCATGTTTTTTTTTAGAACAATCAAGCACAACAGTGAGATTCCTTGTAGCATGAGTATTAGGCTGTGACCAGTTCAATAAGAGCAGTACTGAAAATATGAATTCCTTAGGGGACATTCATTTGTCAAATTAAAACATTGGACCATGATGCTTGTGAACTTGACAATTGTCATATATATCAGCAACACTTTAAACATTGAAAAGAGTTAAGAGAAAAGACTTTTGCCCCTCTTGGAGAAAAAATTTATGGAGTTAATAACATCCCCCTCTCAGAGTGTCAGTTTCAAGATAGACAAAGTGCTGATTATTGAAAATGAAGTTCCATACACAACAGAGCCACTAAGTTGAATTAACAGCATTCATTGTGATGAGGAAGGAAATGTTAGAATTGTTAAAGTATTCTTCAGGGGATGTTAGCAATGTCTTGCATTCTTTTCTGCCTCATTCCAGGTCAAACAGTTGGGTGACTTCAGACTTTTAACTATACACAGTTGTTTGATACGTGTTCTATCGTCTTATTTCATCTTTTTTATGTGCCAATTTTTCTTATGAGTTGTGGGTTTCCCTTATGTTCCTTTTAGTAAAACATCATTGGTTCTTGTATAAAAAGTCTAACTGCTTCATGTAAGTAAAGACGGTAAATACCCAGAAAGTATCTGTGGGTGCCCTTTTCAAAGTTGGATGGTTCATTGGGCCCGTCTAAGAGTAATTTTCCACACTTTATAATACAACTTCTTACACATATGCACATGAACACTTGCACACACGAATTCTGCGGTGAATTGGTTATGTTACTGACCGTCATGCATGCATATGCTGCCTGGGACCATATCCCATGGGTTCAAATCCAGGCTGCATTAGCTGGTCTACAGTCCACCCAGCAGTTCATCCTTCTGTAGTGGCTGGTTGATAGAATTGGTGGCATGGGCTAGGGTGTGTCTGCACACATACACAGGAGTAAAGACATGGTATATATGTACAAAGTTCAGGGATGGGGCAACACAAGTGTAAAACTGAATCCATATGACTAAAATTGTGATCGTAAATAATCACATATATGCAGGGCACGTTTAGACCACTGCAGACAGCCTGCTGCCTTTGTAGCTGTTGAGTAAGAGTTATGTTTTACTCACAGTACTGTCCGATCCAGGACTAACTACTGATATCAATCCATGTGAGTTGACATGATGAGTTTGGGTGACTAACTTGCTCTTCCCTTTTCCACAGCTGAAGTGTATCAAGACCTATCACAGAGTGCGAATTATTTATTGCAGGAAAATTAGAGCAGAAGTAAAGATCTACCAGGACATGGCTTCCCTCATGTTTTCAGATATAGAGTCATTGAAAGGTGGGTCCATCCTGATTAACTTAATATCAATTGATTTGCTTGGAATTACTTGTCCCTATGAATAGTGTACAAAAGAATAATGAATATTAGAATGTGACAACCACAGAACCTAACATGACTTTGTAGATTAAGCAATCTATCTGTCTTATCTACATCTCTGACCCCTGTTCCCTCTGGGAACTCCCATCAAAGGGCTTGCCATGGCAAAGTAGTCTCCACTCATTCCTGTCTTTACTTGCCTCCTTTGCATACGCCATTGTATGGAGTCTTCAGTGATTTCTTTTCCTTCAGTACTCTTCCACTCTGTTTCCCTGTCTCACTGGTGGTCTTACTCTCACACTGACCTCTTTAATGATGATGTGATACACACTCCTTGTAAACTCCCCAACTTGCATTCTTTCCACATCCCCAGACCCCCTTCAAAGTATTGTTTCACCCAGTCTACCACTCCACAATTCATTATCTTTGCATTCCCTTCCATACCACATCTCTCATACAACTTCTGATTTCTTTCTTCATTCCATTTTGTCACATCTCATGCTCCTTTCAAATATCTTATTTTCACTGCCTAGATTCTTTACTTATGTAATTTTGTAACTGTGTCTCACACATAAAAAAGTGCTTCTTTAACCATTTACTCACTCAGTAAGATAATTCAAGTGAGACCATTCTCTCCATTCCTACTAATACCATTGAATATAGCAATTTCACCTGAAATATCTTTATCCCTAATAAATTCTCTCATTACATTTATGCATATCTTTCCTGATTTACCCAGCTTCTTTGTATCCGCTCCTGAACTGCTATATTCCTTTTTGATTAACTATTCTCTGCTTTATGCTAAGACCACACCATCTATACCCTTTCTTGTGATTTCCCGCCTATACACTTTCTGATGATTCCTTGATACCAATTTACCTTAGCACGTTTTCATTGTTTATTCTCCTAATTCAAAATATTGTATTTTCTGCAAATTAACCATCTTTACTGTTCTTATTTTTGACAGATCTTGACCTACATACTGTATACTTGGATTTTGAAGCCATGTTATTTTGTTGGGACAAGTACTCTGTAATGTAAGCTTCTTTCACACTAGAAGTTTAAATTTTTCCTATTCACTAGAGCTTTCATTGCATCCCAAACTTTTCTTCCCTTTTGTGACTATTTTTGATTTTAGCTTTATCATTGCTATCATTATGAAACATCATCATACTGTTCTTAAAATAGGACTTCCTGCCCTTTTCAAAATCAAATGTTTTACTTTAATTTGCATTCACTTTCAGCAGCTTCTTACATACATTATTGAACCATCTCACAATTCTGTTCAATTCTTCCTTTGACTGAGCTAGCAGCACAGCATCATTTGCACTCGGCTGCAACAATTTTTTGTTTTTCCATGGTTAGGTATCACACCACAGTCTCTGTACCGTTTTCTCATCTATTTTGATGTAATTTAGTTATTGTGGCTATGTAACATTAAGGGGAGGGCAGCAAAATCAGTGTTATTGCTATGGCTGTGTATTGGATCTACCCCAAAGATCTGGGAATGGAGTGATATGATGATAACAGACAGAATTTAAATTTGGCTTGTAGACATAAAGTTGTTTGTTAGATATTCTCACCACAGTTTTATCATGCTTTAATTCTGTTTTTGTGGACATTGCCATCCCAAGATTACTATGATGAACTACTGTTTTACTAAATAGATAAGTATGACTTAGAAGACAGCATGCATCACGAGAATCCACAAGCAAAGGGAAACCTTACAGAGGCCGACACTGTTCAAGAAAGTGATATGGAAAATACTAACGAATGTGATAACCAGGAAGCCAGTCATGAGAAAAATGCAGATGAATATGAAAGCAAAATGGGTGTTGAAGAGATGCATGTCAAGGCTGATGATGATAAGGAGCAGTCCATCAAGGATAATGACTGTAATGAACACCTTGAGACAGAAGTCAAAGTAAAGTTGGAAAAGGGCATGTAAGTTCCATGATATTATGCCAGATCTTCACTTTTTAAAACATTTTACCTCACAAATTCATCATTTCTCTTCTCCCTTGTAAATTTGTACACAGAGCATCACAGCTTTTCCATTATCTCATGTCCTCTCTTCATATCATTCATTGAAAAAGTTACTCAGCCCTGTGTGCTCTATATCGCTATATATTATGCATGTTTCCTATGGTACAGTAATTCACTTCTGATAGTCTCATTCATAGTCCTGTCCTGTTTACCCTTTGAGCAGTGTTTTAGCATATTCTAATATGTGCTATGTGATCAAAATTTAATATTCCTCCACTCAGAGCAACAGTAAATTTGATGTCCATCTTGTATTTCTTAGCAGCATATCCACATCTTCTAAACTTGAAATGTTTACCTTGTGATTCATTTCATATCCCTATATCACATGTACTTGTGAGTTATATGATGTCTGAAGAAAGTATGTGCAATACAAAATTATAAGTTGGTGCACAAATTTACTTAGCCTCTAATACATCCATTATTTGTAACATCTAACTGTCCAGACCTACAGTCTTCATTACTGATTCTCACTTTACCATTTTTATCTTGCTGAATTATTATTTTTCTAAATGTTTATGTTTAACTTATTTCCATTTTTGTCCTGTGTAGTCTTTAAACTACAAATTCCATACACTATATTTCTTCCACCTTCTTTTCTGTAGTTAGTTATTTCCACAGTATGGGTAAAGTATTCTACATTTATGGAGCCTCATCTCCTGAACTTTCTTCATTTATGAACGAGATTTTGCCAACATGTGGGGCTAGTGCATATGTAGTTTATACCACAGGAAAGTTTAGAATCATGCCTGAAGTCATTTGTGTTGCTTGTTGAGTTTTATGTGTGAGCTGAAGGAAGTGAGTATTTATGAACTGAATACCAGTACCCCATACATCTGCATGGTGGAATAAAAAGAACAGCAACTTGGGCCAGGGAGGGGAACTTCACATCTGCAATGGTGGATCACCATCCTCTCATTACTAACTCTCTCAATATCCAGTTGGTGGTACCTCCCTGGTTAGTGGTTGCCTGCCACCTGCATACGTTTTCCTTTGTTTAACTTGACTAGTTAAGTTTCAGATTGTTCTTCTCTAATCCACTGCTCTTTGGTCTGGCAACTCCCATGGTCTGGCATGTTTTGGATCTTCCACTATTAGTTTGTGGAGGATCTGCCACTAGGATGGTTTTAGCAATTCTGTGCCAAAAAATGTTTACACTGCAGCTGAGCTAATGAACAGTCCTGTTGATTTCTTAAAACCCCAAAACAAGTGTATAATGCTAATGAACCTGCCCAGTAATGGCATCATATGCCACAAAAAACTCATGCCCAAGATAGTGAGTCTCCATCTGGGGTTGGGAGTCCAAAGATAAGGTGAAAAATCTTGGCTGCAGCATTGCTGCAGGAACACATAAAATCAAGCTGATGGTAACTGGTAAGAGTGTTCATCCGAGGGCCTTTAAAGGGGTCAATTTGTGATTTCTAACATTGTCTGTGGATTAAAGAGTTACAACCTTTCCTTTTCTTTCTGATTTTTTCCAAAAAGCTTTTGACCCTGGTTGCTTTTCCTAATGTTGGACATTTTGTTTCATTTGTGCACCACTTAAAACTTTATTCCAGATCCCAATACTGTATTGAAAAACAAACTCATCCGTGTATCAGCTCATGTCAGGTACACTAACCCTACAGAGGAAATTTTATTCACCTAAGTTAATATGTAAAAAAAACCACAAAATGAAAAAAATGTAAATAAAACTGTTTTGAGAAGTAAAAAGAATGCATGATATCATCCCTTATGAAGTAGGAAGTAAATAACATTTTCTCACTTGAGCTATATGTGCAATTTGCACATTAAATTTATTTGTGCTGCAACTTAAGAAGTGGAAAAAGTTTGGCTTCACAGCAAAAAGGTTAGTGAGTAAGTAATGAAAAGGTCAGAGAGTAAGTAATGTATCCCTGTGTATGTTCACAGGGTAACTCTGTGTTTAATCCTTGTTATCTTTCAGTGATGGACTGAGTCATGGAGATGCCCCAAACAAGTTCTTGCAGTTGTTTCCAGTACTGAAGAAGATCTACAAAATGTTTTCTGAGGAATTGTTGAACTTGAAAGTCCAGCATAACAAGCTTGAGAGTGACACACACAAGTTGTTTTGTATCCTCAAGGACACAGAAATCCTAATTGAGAAACTGAACACAGAGAAATATGACATGAATAACATCTTTGAGGCATCATGCAAAATCTTAACTGATGTCTGTAATATTGATCATATTGGAGATTTCTTGAATGAGATTTGTGGAAATGTTTGCGCTGTCATAAATGAATTTTCACCTTCACCCATGTTGTACACAACATATGAATATGACTCTGACTTTGGCACTGACACTGACACTGACTCTGGTACTGATATTGACACTGACTCTGACTCTGATTCAGATATAGATATCACCGTAGGTATCAGCAGTGATGATGGCATCAATCTCATTATCAAACCCAGCAACAAAATGAGATTTATTTTCGATTGTGTGCTTACTCCTCTGAGGATCTTTAGGTGGGTGGCACTCTGGTTTCAGTACAGTATTCTTCATTAAAAGTAACCTAAAAATCGAAATTCTTTGAAGAGCATTCACATATAGATTCATGAAAGAAAAATATTGTATGAAAGTCATCTTTAGCTTATGCATTCATTGCTTCAGATGATTTCCCATGAATATGTTTCATTCAAAGAATTTCCTTTGTCTCCTGATCTTTCTGCCATTTACTTTACACCAGTAATCATTTTTTCCCCCGTTTTTCTCCAATTTTTCCATATTCAGGCTGTATGCAGTGTTTCATCTTGATATCAGTTTCACAGGAGATTCCCCCATCATCATTCCACTAAAGTCCTATCAGTTACAGATTTTCACATATGCCCGTCAATTTTCTAACTTAGCAGAGGGCACAATGAAGGTTTTTAGATAATGTTTTGGAAAAACACACAATCAAGTGGATAGGCCAATCCTACCCATGAAAGTTATTGTCACATTTTGTAACCATTTTTTTTTTGATAGGTGGACAGGTTTTTTTTATGAATTATGAGTTAAGCATCTGTAGTTTAGGAAAAGCACATTATTTATCAGATTGGCTACTCCTAAGTCAAGGCAGCATGGATGTGGCACAGTCATAGAAGAGGCTGCCAGAGACATGGCGAGTCCCCTAGAAAAAGGCACTTATCTGTGCCTGCTATTGTCATTAGTGGGTTTTTGGGATCACTTGATAGTTATGCGATTCTTCCATTGTTTCAGTTGCCATTTTTGACCTGCCAGTAGAGCCTAAAATACTTGCAGAATTCAGTTTGTGGTAGTAGATAAAGTTTATGATTGATGTTCATAGCACCCTGCTGCTTAACAGCAGACTTATAACTATACCACTGAGAGGGTTAAGATGGCATTATGGTGTAGGAGTAATACATTATCATACCCATGTTCCTAAAAAGTGCCATTTATAGGCAGCATGTTAATTGCCATGATATACATGTAGACGATTACTTTGATATTATGTTCCATAGCATAATATGTGCATGAATAGCAGATTCAGAGTTACAGCTTTGAATCAACAGGTCCACTTAGGACCTTTATGAATTATTTTAGCCAGTTTTGTAAATAAAAATCTTTCTTGTTTAAGTACTTGTGCGATTACTGTTATGGATTTAAGATTACTTGAGTTTATATTTGTAGGAAGAGGCCGTCCTCATACTTGGAGCTGTATGATGAAATGATTATGGCAATGGACATTTCCTCAGCACCAGGAAAAGTTTAGGAAATATCAGGTTGGAGAAATTGTGGATATCTCCCTAATAATGCCACCATTTCAGTGATACACTCACTTGCTTCAGCTGGACCCAGAGCCTGGCAGTCTCCAGAAACTCCTGCAAGGCCACATATAAAGTAAGATTATTATTATTGTTTGTGTAATGTTTACTTTGACCAGAATAACCAATGCTGCATAGAATATTTAGTTGGCTTATTTTAATTGAAAGCAAGAAGACAAGCATTTGTGAAAGATAAAGCAGATTATATAATACTTGAAAATCTGCTAAGTACCATATATAAGCATCTGTAAGTAGCAGCATTTGTCAGTCACTACATTATATATGTCTTATCTGTGTAATATTTCATGGTATGGAGCTTTGTCAAAAAACTAGTTTGGCTGTGTTATGGACTCTAAGTTGGTGCATTGCTCACAACAGTATTGGGTGTTGTGGGTTATGCTTGCTGAGAATGTTCGTAAAGGATTCCTTTTCTTTTCATGTATGGCCTTTCTTACACCTTAAATGTTACATAATATTGAAAACAATAATATAAAATTACAGGTAATTGTTATAGTGATTAGGGGATGTTATTTTTACAAATGATTGTGACAGTACTTTATCATCAGTATCTCATTTATCTAGACAGCTGTTTGGAGCAAAAGTTGATGTTGACATTGCAAAAATTATTTGTCTCATTCTGAAATCATCATTGGAAAAGTTTTCTGCAAAATACCATAGATATGCCTTTTATAACCTGTGATACTGTATATGGTCTTATATATAGGATATTTTCTTTATTGGTGAATATAAGGAAGTAGAATTTTTTTTACCATTTTTTTTTCATTTCATACTATTCGCCATTTCCCGCATTAGCGAGGTACCGTTAAGAACAGAGGACTGGGCCTTTGAGGGAATATCCTCACCTGGCTCCCTTCTCTGTTCCTTCTTGTGGAAAAAAACAAAAACAAAAAAAACAACAACATATGTCTTTTATAAGCTCAGACATATTGCCTTCTTTCTTTTTTCTTTCATACTATTCGCCATTTCCCGCATTAGCGAGGTAGCGATTTTATGTCAGGAATAACTTATTGTCAGTTACTGCTTTATATTAAGAATATTATCAGTTACTGAGGAATGTTGAAAGGATATAACATTATTTTAATTGCTCTGTTTTAATACTTGATAAATGTGGAACATTAAAGGATCTCTTTTTTTCATTTTTGTTTTCTGTTGCAAACATGACCTAACAGTTAGCTTCACTTTTTGAGTGATAAGTTAGGTATGTGTTACATTTCTTTTTATCTTTCAAAAAAATGAACAGAGAAGGGGCCAAGTAAGGATATTCCCTCTGAGGCTCAGTCCTATGTTCTTAGTGCTACCTTGCTAATGTGGGAAATGGCAAATATGTGAAAAAAAATTAAGGTTTCTATATAAAAAAGGGAATGGAACTTGACTTCTTTCATATTGTTATATGCATACCTTCACCTAATGCATTGTATTTGTGCTTAAATCTTGTCATCCAGAGATTAAGATGGATAATTGAAAAGAAATATTTGGTTTTGAAAATGTTGCACTTAACTTTTCAAAGTGATTATTGATTATTGAGGACTGCTCCTTTCTTTAGTTTACAAGTATATGTGGCATCACAGTAACAACTTTAGCAAAATTTGCTAGTTTGGCTTCAAAATGTAAATGCACTATCTCTATTCTGTATCAGATTACATTTCCAACACCAGAGTGGAACTGAAGTCTATGTTTTCACTCCAAGAATAAACAATAGAATGCTTACCGAATTTGTTTTAACAAATGAGGAGAGAATAACAAAAAGGGGGAAACCCATGCCACAAGGTGACACAGATTGAGGTCACATATACGAGTAAATGGGATGGAAATCCTAAATTCAGGATAGATGACTACAGTGTTGTACAATAGGTTGGATAACATTAATTTTTTTTGTGAAATAGCAATATTCAGGAGGATTTTAGCTTCCAGGATATTTTTTGGAGGATGCTTTCACTGAAACTTTAGAGTATTATATATTTTTTATTTATTTATTTATTATACTGAGTTGCTGTCTCCTGTGTTAGCGAGGTAGCGCAAGGAAACAGACGAAAGAATGGCCCAACCCACCCACATACACATGCATATACATAAAAGACTCCTTCTTCTGTTTCCCCTTTTAGAAAGTTAAAATACAAGGAGGGGAGGGTTTCCAGCCCCCTGTTCCTGTCCCATTTAGTCGCCTTCTATGACACGCGGGGAATGCGTAGGAAGTATTCCTTCTTCCCTTTTATTTTAGCCGAGACAGCTTAGGCAACTGAGGCCCTAATCAAGGCAATCTCATTAATGTTTGATGATAAAGTGGCAGATATAAAGTGTTTAATTCGGGGTGGTGTGCAAAGTGAAAGGATCAGGGAGAATGGTTTGATTAAAAAAAAAGAGGTAGTGAAAGCTTTGAGGAAGATGAAAATGGGCAAAGCAGCAGGTTTGGATGGTATTGCAGTAGAATTTCTGAGTGAAACAAGAGCAAGGGCTTGTTTTTGCTTAATATCTCCCATAGCATTCTTCCACACTAGAAAAGTCAAATGATCTTTGGCAGTCTAAAACTCAAGAACAGTCTTCTTGCTAATGAATGTCCTGGCTGGAAAGAAATTCTTTTATTCCAAAGTGAGTGTTTCATCCTCTAGACCAGTTTTGGCATATAACTTTCTTCCTCATTAACATCATCTAAATACTGTACACAAACAACAGGTAAAAGCAAGATTATTGTAGCAGAAGTAAACACTGAGTATAAAACAATTTTGATTACTGAACATGTTCTCCACTGGCAGGTAGGATTTTTTTCATACACATTTGCCATTTCCCGCATTAGCCTATGAGGGAAAATCCTCTCATGGCCCCTTTCTCTGTTCCTTCTTTGGGAAAACTAAAAAACTGAAAGAGAGGATTTCCAGCACCCCCATTCCCTCTCCTTTAGTCACCTTTTGTGACACACAGGGAATACATGGGAAGTATTTTAATTTTGTGGATGTGAATAAACAGTATTTTGCCATGACTTCATCCAAGAATGTATGATAAGTATACAAATACCATAAAGTGTCCTGACATTTTATTATCAAAAGAAAAAAAATGGTGTACACCTCTGCAAAACTCATTTCCTCCAACATTCTTAGGCATGTTTAATAACCCACATCCAAGTGAGGAAACATACAAATAGTATAGTTGCTGGAAACCTAGAATTTACCTTTTAAACAGACTTTGGGTGTTTAAAAACATTAAAGTTTCAAATACTTCATTTTTTAAGCTTTGAAATGACAGCACCAACCTCTTGTATAGTGACATCAGTCACAGGGTTATGCTGAATGGCTTCTTGAACAACATCCAACCCTGATTCTACTTCACCAAAGGGACATAAAAGCTGCATATCTGGATTGTCCCTGACACAAATAACAAAGGAAGAACCCTGGAATCCCATAACAGAGGGCCATCCTGCTATCACACCCTCTTTCATATCACCAGTATAGTCATCATTCCACTCAAGATCTTCTCTGATGGCAGGACTGCTGGTTTCACTGTCGGTCAGGCTACTACCACCAAGCAGAGACTCGCCTGGTTTTCCCTTGAACTGTATGGAAGTAAATGTAGTTCCCTGGTAAGAGGGTCCAAGAGTCCCTAAGCAAAGAGATAGAAAATGTTGGGACCTTTCCAAGTGGCCCCAAAGACAGATTAAGACTCTACCTAAACGGCGACCTCTCACTGCCAAATCCAAGAACACCTTCGGCTTTGAATGGGGAATCAGCTCCTGCATCAGTGACATCTGTAAGGATATAGTGAAAAAGTTTAAATGACTAACAATAGCATAATTTCTTATTAAACTGTTCTTTAATGCCTGATTTTGAAGAAATTGGTTTCTAATTTTGGTGTTAAACAAAACGCAAAATAATTGAATGGTGTAATAACTGACTTTGAGTTTAGAAAGCTTCACTCTTAAAAAGGGACCGGTCATGGTTGTCAGATATATGAGAATGAGAAGACAAAGTTTGAAAGAGGAAGAAGACAGTAAAAGAGAGCTTTGCCCATAGAAGTATGATGTACATGCAGCAATTGACACAAGCAACTGCTTACCCTTACTTCACAATTTTGGTGAGGACAATATTCTTTAGTCAACTTATTCCGACACTTCATCACACAACTTTGAAGAATAAACTTTTGTTTCTTTTACAGTCTCATATTTCTCATTATTAGACTCTTATAAATTCTCATTAATTCCTATTGAATGTGGTCTGGTGGGGAGTTGAGAAGTATGTCAGTTGTTTGCCGATGACAAGCACTGGTGGTATATGAATAACTGCAAATGCTGGTCTCAGTCTGGGTGTGTGTGAAAGGAGAAAATTGGGAGTAAATACAAATAAAAACAAGGCTATTAGGTATAGCACTGAAGAAATTTGCAGTGTGAGTTTGAATGTAGTGACCTTTGAATATCTGGGAGTGGATATGACAGCAAATGGGACATGGGAACTGATGTGTCACTCACAATGTGAGGGGGCAAAGGTCCAGCACACTGAGGAATGGGTGGAATAAGTCATTGTCCTTCAGAAGAAACATGAGTCTAAAGTGTTACATTGGATTCAAGGAAATTCATGTTAAAAAGAAGCACAGGAGTTAAATGACAAAAGTGAGAAATGGGGAAATTGATGTTTGGAGCACTGGATTTAGAGGTTGTTTGGCATGAAATTTATAGAACACAGTGAATTTTTCCAAAGAACCATCCATGAAATAAGTAATACACTGAAACAACCTTAGAACAATGCTTTTCCAACAAAGATTCACTAATGACATATGGAATGTTAATCCCAGTAAATCATGGTCTGGGCAAGTTGCTACTTACTTCTACTGTGATATCTCCTTTCTTCAGAGTGTCACTAAGAGCATACAGGTGAATTCCACCATCTTCCCAGGTCAGTTTTGCTCGTCGTATATCAGTATTAGTACAAAGTACTGCTGAACATTTTAATGATGGTATTACCATATCAGTACAAAGAAGCTTTTGACCACCAGTAGCTTCATTCTGTATGGCATCATTACTAACAGTTCTCTCATGTAAGGTATCCTGAGAGGAATGACTACTGACTACATCTTCCAAATTCAGATGGCCCTCTCCACCCAGAGGGATAATTTCATTCTCTGTTTCACTGAGAGCATTCAGCGGAGGAAATGGAAACTGTTTGATAATGTCCTCTACTTGCTTAACATGGGCCAGCAGAGACTGGATACTGGGTGACTGTTCAGCATCTTTCAGAATAACATGAGCTGCTGAGGCCAGGTTAATGACATTATCAACAGGACTTAACATAAGTTCTAAACAAGAGAAGACTTTACTTAGTAAAACAGCCTTGCTGATTTTGTCTGAGAGATACTTTAGTTTATGTTTCTTGATAGCTGTTATGACCAAGATGACTTCATGTTCCTTGTGGCTCTGATCTTGGAAGTAACACATTCCACACATTGCTATCATGCACTCGGAGCACCACAGTCCCAGTCTGTCACTGTGGGTTTTACAGATTCCAGCATCATCCAGGGTCTGCAATAAAGAGAGGTATTGACTACTAATCAAACAGTCATATATCATGGAATTATAGCTTCTTACAAAGTATGGTTCTTTGCATTATGAAAGAAAGCATATTTATTATTTTAAATCATATTTATTATCATTATGAAAGAAAGCATATTTATTATTTTAAATCATATTTATTATTATTATTATTATTATTATACTTTGTCGCTGTCTCCCGCGTTAACGAGGTAGTGCAAGGAAACAGACGAATGAATGGCCCAACCCACCCACATACACATGTATATACATAAACATCCACACACAGCGCATATACATATCTATACATCTCAACGTATACATATATACACACACAGACATACACATATAAACACATGTACAGATTCATACTGTCTGCCCTTATTCATTCCCATCGCCAACCCAAGACACATCAAATGAAAACCCCCTCCCCC
>JAUUEG010084634.1:0-11171 GCA_032361445.1 Panulirus gracilis | reverse complement strand
TGTATATGGTGGCAGTAATTAAAGAATGGGTCACACTAACCCCTCACAAGTGTGTATAGGTTAAGGAAGAATCGTGTTGACCTCTCGTATATCAGAATGACTGAAAGGTCATTCCAGGGTCATTACTTGGATGATTGGGTAGGCATTCAGTAACTAGCCTTTCATGGTATATTGCAAGTCTTAATAAATTCAAGGGTTCGCTTAAATTCATTCTCCTCCTTGATAATTAAGGACAAAGTAGAGAACCTAATCAAATTCAAGTATTTTTCAGGCATCATTAAATGCTTGAGAAATGACCAGAGTTTGTTCACATTGAAAGTGATGGGGAATCTCTGATGTTCAAGTTCAGTGTGTTGAACACTTCCTTGTGACTATTCACTGTGGAAACAGTTGGGAAACCTGCTGAATCTAAGCATATATTCCTAGTTATTTGGTCAGTTACATGTTAATTAACTGATTTTTTCCCCCAAAGGTAAGTTTATTGTATTACTGTACTAATGTTGGTTTTTATATCCTCAGGTGAATACCGTGTGGGTATTAAGTTCAATGATAAGCACATCCCTGACTCTCCCTACAAAGTTTACATCACTCCGTCCATGGGTGAGGCACGCAAAGTTGAAATGGCACAATTCCCTGAACAGGGATCCATGCCTAACAAACCTCAGTCCCTCCTTGTAAGCAAGAATGGTGCACAAGGACATTTGGATTGTAAGGTGAGACAAATTCGTCTGATTTTATCTTTATACACCAATGTCACTATTGCTTGCTTTCTTTATACACCAATGTCACTATTGCTTGCTTTCTTTATACACCAGTGTCACTATTGCTTGCTTTCTTTATACACCAATGTCACTATTGCTTGCTTTCTCGTAAGACTTTAGAGGATCTGTTCATTTCAGTCATAGGTTCAAAGGCTCTGGCCTGAAGAAAAATGGATTTTATCTGTGTAATGCTTTGGTTGAGACATCTTGGTACTTTTTGTTCATTATTGTTATTGAAAACTTTGAGACAATCCACTTGCTGTAATGAGTGTTGAAGTACCCGACCAAATTTCTTTTGGCTTGACATGGTTGTTTTCTCTTGTGATATTATACATTCTCGTTTCCCATATCTGTTTTTCTCTTTTGTTTTTCACCTTTTTTATATCTTATAACTTTGTACGATGACTGAACATTCTTGTATGCAGTTTCTTTTAGTGCAAACTATAATTTGATCTGCTTTTGTGATAATTGGATCAATGAGCAGATGTACAATTAAATTTACTAGAATGCTTTGGAGTAAATTTTTTTCCTTTGGGCTCAAAGCAGAAATTATCATAAATTCTGCAAACATACAAACCAAAGGGGCTGAATGTACAGTTTCCACATTTGCACTGATTTTTTGTAATGTTTTTCTTTCTCCAGTTTGTGGCTCCTTCAGGCCAAGAGGAGGATTGCTTCACTGACCTGCTAGACAACGATACTTACAGTGTCCGCTTTGTGCCAAAGGAAATTGGTATCCACTATATCCATATTAAGTTCAATGGTATCCACATACCTGGTTCACCATTCAGACTTCGTATTGGCACAGATGAGGCTGACCCAGCAGCAGTCTCTGCCTCTGGTAAAGGGCTGGAAACTGCAGTTTCCGGTAAGTCGCACCCTGATAGATGTCTATACTTGATGGTTAGTTTTGCAGGACAAATTGATGGGGCTCCTGAGTTGGGATTTAACTTAAAATCCTTAGTTACGCTTGAGATTTTTTTTTTCCTCCGATCCCTTTTTCTTCGTCTTATATAAAGGGACACCTTTTCAAAATTTAGGTCTTGTGATAAGCATATTATTTCATAAATGTTCCATATGACAATTTTTCCTTTTTTTTTTTGTTTTGTTTCGGTATCAGATTGGAAGGAGATATTTGCTTTGAATGTGATAAACTTATTAGTTGATATAATTGAAAATCTGGAGATATACACACGGGAGAGAAAATGGGCTTGGTTATTGACATCAGGGAGTTCATGTATGTAGGCAGATTTGTTTAAGAAACATATTACTCGTGAAGAGTTTGTAGATTTTTTGTTCAAAGAGTTAGTGTAAACCAGGTTTCATAGACAATGTATTTCTGTGTTATGTTTAGGGAACTTTGTAGTTACCAGAATATTTTCTTCACAGGCCAGAAAACAGATTTCATCGTTGACACTTGCAATGCTGGTGCGGGCACATTAGCAGTGACTGTAGATGGTCCGTCCAAGGTGTCTATGGATTGTACAGAGGTTGAGGAAGGATACAAAGTCCGCTATACTCCACTTGTACCCGGAGATTATTACATTGCAGTCAAATACAACGGTTATCACATAGCTGGATCACCATGGAAGGTAATATGTTCATCAAAAAATGTGCTTTGAACATAATTTCATGAACTAGGAGGCAGGAATTTTTGGAACTGTTAAGCAGTGGTAAAAATCTTTCTACTGCGTATGATTATCCTTGTGTGAAGTAAGTATATGTAGTCAATAGGCAAACATTAGCAAGAAGAAGAATGAGGGAATTGATGTAAAGGTCTTAACTGTTATGAACTGTGGAGATGTAGGTCTTAAGAAAAGTATATTCATAGATTAACTGCAGTGTAGTAAGAGATATGTAGGATTCAGGAGAGTAAAACTCTATATATGTGTTAAGATTTAGAGTAGTATCAACCTGCCCCACAGGAAACTAGATACATCATTGATTGATTACAGGTAAAATGTACTGGTGAAGCACATGCGGAGAAGGGAACTGTCCAGGAATCTTCATCTGTTGTGGTGGAGACTGTAGAAAAAACCAAATCAGGTGAAAAGGCTCATCAAGGAACTATAATCCCTCGGTAAGACCCACTACTCTTCGTGCTCTGAGTAATTTGGTTGATTTTTTATTTTATACACCTGTTACTCAGGTTAGTTTTGTCAACAAATGATCTTATCGTTGTATGATGTAGCATTGATATGAGTAGTTGCACAAGATTATCTGTGTTGTTACATAGATGGTTTCAGGTTTAGAACATAGTGATTAAAGCAGAATGTTATTTTTGCTATATATGGAAATTCCCTATGGTAATGTCCTTCCATGTTTATCCTAAAGATTCATATCCAGTCTCATTTCTCAATTCACATCCTAAAGAATATTACATGAAGTATGGCAACAAGAAACTTGTTCAACCAATCTTCTTTGCAGGTTTCATTCTGATGCATCAAAGGTTACAAGCAAGGGCCTAGGATTGAAAAAGGCTCACATCAACCGCCAGAACAATTTCACCGTCAATGCCTCTACTGCTGGTTAGCATAATACCTTCAGTTTTACTTTAAACTTTGTTTTGTATGGGAGAACCACAATATTAATTTTTGCTTAGAAAAGGTAAAAGTGCTAATGCTATCATTTATCCGTAATTCTTTGGATATTGTGAAGATTTTGACCCCTTTTCAGGAATGCCATGTCATATAGTATTCATAGTTATTTTCTGTAAGCCATTGTTTGGTGAAATTCGATAAGGAATGACACTCGAGAGAAAATATTTTAACCATTTTTGATGTGTGACTTGTACTGACTTGTTCAAGAAAAGGATATGAAAGAGTAAACAGCTTTCTCCACACAGGAGAAAGGTTATGTATTTGTAGAATGCGTTTTATTTTTCATAATTGCTCTCTCATTGCAGGTAACAACATTCTATATGTTGGTGTGTATGGACCTAAGGCTCCATGTGAAGAGGTTTATATTAAGCATATTGGACATAACAACTACCAGGTAAGACAAATCAGGGATTTTCAAATATTAGAAATTAGTTATATTTTTTGCTGATTAATGAGCTTAAGGAATATGAGAAATTTACCAAATGGCTCTGCCCACTGCTCATTTTATTAAGATGTTTAGAATTTTATAATAGATAGTAAAGCTGTGAATTAACTGCTTTTAGAAAGAATACTAATTATGAATCCATAAAAAGTTTTATCAACATCGGCTAGGTTTCTGGACAGTATGATTTTGGAAACTGGTAAAAGAAGAAATTAAAAGCCAGTTCATCTTGTGAATTTTTGAAAATTGTAAGAATGGTTTTTCTACAGGGCACCCAGTGTCTTTTGAGAGTCGACTGCCGATTACTGTTATGTAATATATGTATTTTGTAAAAGTGATTTCTTAGGATCATACATTTTCAGGTAATTCTGCTTATGATTTATCATAAATTTTCCCTCCCCTAGGGACTGGAGCCTAGTAAAAGGTAAAAGAAGTGATTCTGATATGACCTCATTACTCTGTAGAATCTACATATTGTATTACTTCAGGGCATTTATTTTCCTGATTTATATTTTTGTGTAGTTGAACATGAGAACCGTTTAAGAAAACCAATCTTCATCACTGTCTTCCAAATGCAGGTCAGTTACAAGATCAAAGATCGTGGGGACCACCTCTTATTGGTCATGTGGGGAGAGCAGCACATTCCAGGCTCTCCATTTGTGGTCAATATGTTCTAGTACTGCCCCCAAAGAATCTCAGTATAGTCGTATGTTATAACTTTATTGTATCCCTTTGCCTGGTCTGGATATAATCCACTCCCTTATGATATGATTACTGAAGTCTATTTTTTATCCTGATTGATCCATCCCCCAAAAGAATCATTAAAAGTGTTATATTTGTAATTTTTTCCCTTATCCTGGTTTGATATGATCCTACCCTTGAGATATTGCAGACGTGGAAAGTTTGTTTCTTTGTAGATCCTTTTCACCTCAAAACATCTAATTGGGAATGTTGTATTTGGAGTTTTCACCTTGCCTGGTCTGACACCTTCCCTGTTCCTCCAGAGATATGGTGGTTGTTTACACTTCATACTTGTGTCCCCTGATTTTATTGATAACTGACATATTTTGATTTTTCTGTTCTTTGATCGACTACCACTGTTTCCAGATCTTTCCAGTGTAATTTGACAGTGGTGTTATGACACTAGAATATTTTTCTCCAAATCCAGGTCAGTTACAAGGTTCACGACAGAGGAGATTACATCCTCATAGTCAAATGGGGAGACGACCACATTCCCGGCTCTCCTTTCTGCATCAACGTATAAGATAATCCCCTCAAAGATAAACCAGAGTGATAGGTGTGCGATGTCTATATTATTGTTATGGATTGCATTCTTCCTAAACTTCCCCTGCCCCTCCCCACTCCTCCCATTTGTGGGTTGTCCTTGGAATGTATATGTGTAGTTTGTGTTGTTTGGTTTGATTTGATTTTACAGCACGTTCCAGAACCAAGTTTTGTTGTATATTTAAAGCATAGTGTGACAAGAGGTGATAGTATGTCTTAAGCAGAGATGTTTCATTCAGCATGAAGTCAAGAAACTTTGCAAAAAAAAAAAAAAAAATTGCCTTATTCAGTTTAGAGACCATTTAATTATTTTTCATTGAATGAAAAATTTGTGAAGCTGCATTTTGTTTGCAGATTTATAATCCTGATGGCACTGTGTCTAAAATTACATAGAATATCCATACTGCTGTGTATTTTGTAAGGTGACTGAAAAGGGGAGTTTAAGGTTCCTCAATCCCCTTAGATGCCATTTCTGTATTTGTCTGCAACCACCTACTACAGTCATGTTCAGTTGGTAAGGAGAGTGCGGTGTCAGATGATTAAATTAAGGCATCAAGAACAGATTTAACCTAGTAGACATAAGTAGAAAGGGAAACAGTAGGAAATTTGTGAAATTTGGCTTTTGAGAGAACAGATTGGGTTTTGAATGGTGAGATGTGTTGTTTAGGACCATTGAATGGTATGAGTAAAATTGTGTGGCTGTTAACTGAAGATAGTGTATCGGTAAGCAACACAGTAAGCTGTCATTACGTATATATTAAGATTGATCCTGTGTAAAAGAAAAATGCATTACTAGTAGGGGAATATGAGAATTATATGAGGAAATGTAAAAAAAAAGTCAGTAGAAAGCCTAAAGAAAAAAGTTATGGGAAGGGTGTAGAAAGCCTGGTGGTCCAAGGAAGGGGAGGCGAGGGGTGCCTCAAGAGCTCTTGTGAATGGCAAAATGTAAGTGTGATATGCATAAGAAGCCTTCATGAAGGTGCACTTATATCGCCTTCCTATCAGATTGCAACTTGAGGTATTGAATTTAGTTCAGGTAAAGAATTATAACTAAAAGTATTGGGAACAACTGCATTGTCAAATATTTTGAAATTGATAGATTTTTTCTTCTATTTTCGCAAGATAGCATCAGAAGCAAACTAACAATGGCTGTGTTTGCATACTCCCACTCTCTTGCTGTCATGTATGAAAGCCAAGCCCCACAGACTGGTATTAAAGAGATATGCTGTGTTAAAAATCATTAGTTGTATGTTTGAAAGTATGTGGAGATGATGAGGACATATAGAACATAAAGTGTACCATATGTTTAATACATTTAAAGGCTATGTAGGATGAAATAGATAATATGAGAAAGGAAGAAATAGATCTTAAAGGAAAGGGATGTCCATAAGAATTGGAGAGAAAGAAAATGGCCCATGTTCCTCCTGCATGTTAATGGTGATTGTAGGATTGGGAGGTTGGAAGTCCTTGCCTCCTGTAAAACTTTCCAAAAGAAGAAACACTTTGAGGAGCCAAGTGAAGATTTTTCCTATAAGGCTCAGTCTTCTGCTGAAGATATTACCTCCCTTTCGAAGGAAATAGCTGTTAGTGTATGGAAGAAAGCAATATCCTCCTTAGTGAAGTGGTGGTAGCTAATAGGGACTAGATAAGTTCATATACAGAGCTACATTCTGTATACTTGGCAGTACCCAGTTGTTTGAATTTGTATTTGTACATTTTGAATACAGACTGCAGCACTGTCTCATTTTGGTATACTACTAATTTGTAACCTTCTTGCTACTGTAAAGATAAGTTTCTTGCTTTCATGCTAGCACTTTTTTTTTTATCCAACAAATAGATATATTCTTGTCACACCGATGGCATGCCATATATGTATTATACCTGTACGACCTAGGAATTTAGAAATTTGCAATATATTTATTTTCATCGATACAGATGGCATTGTCAAACTGACACTATTTAGAATGACTGTACTATGAAACATCCTATTCAAGGTATTTTCCCATGAGTAGGACACTGTCAGAAAACATGAAAATGTCCGCAATACAGTATAGAAACTGGTTGTTGCAATTTTCAGTATGTACAGAGTTTGATTTTGAATGTCTCTTAATCTGATCTGTGGGATCGAATTCTGATTTGTAAATTTGTGTCTTTGGCGTATGACAAAATAAGCATTGTAATTTCTGTTAAAGATATCCCAGTGTAATTCTATCCCATAGAGATTCGTTTTCCTTGCATGTGGTACCTGGAAATAAGACCAGATTGATTCCACTTCCTCTCCATTTAATATGCAAAAATTTCCACATAGAATTATATATGTTATGGCATGACATATTTTCAGTATAATTGCAAAAGAATGGTTTTCATGTAAGAGTCTGTCATTACTTTAGGTGAAGTACTGTTCATCTCAGGTTCTATGCATTCTTTATATTCATAGACATTCATTTATCTTTGAAGTACAGGAACACAACAGCTGTGTTACTGACAAAAACATGAGATTGAACACTTGAACTAGATATGAAGCCCCCATTCATCCACGCCTTGAGTAATTCGTCATTTTGATCACATAATCATGTGGGGTGATACCTTTGCTTTCAGTAGACTTGAGATGGGCATTTTCAATCATAGCCTTGGTATATATCTCTTGGAGTGTTTCGTTGGAGTTATCAGTGTTATAGAGGGTTTAAGATTTTGAAATTTTTTTCTTTTTATTTAGCCTTAGGAGAAAGACAGTTATTGGACAAAGTCTGTTTTGCAACAGTTGCATAAAACTAATACAGACTGAAATATGATGTAGTTATAATAACCCATAACTTGTTTATGGTAAAAATTAACACTGAAACCTTTATGGACCAAATACACAAACTTAAGATATTCCTTGTTCATTGCTGGATGTTATTGTGCATTTTTCATGAAAGTACCTACAGTAACCAGAAAAGTTAATGGGCCTGTGATGTATAGCCACTTTTTTTGTATTTTGGGGATGATAATTTTGATACCATGTATACATTTGATAATTCCTTTTTACATGTGGCACTAAATTTCAATACGTTGATACACGCAATTTCCTTATCAGAAGTGTGTTGCACTGCAATTGGCGTTGAATTTTTTTTTCAAGGAATTCATATCTTGTAATTCCAAGCGATGTGCAGAAAGCTAATCATGAAAATTTTCCTGTTTTTGAAACTAAGAAGGTCTTTGCTCCTTTGAGCAGTATGTGGTGTCGTTTAAAGATTCTTGAAAAAACATAACGGTTCTGGAAAGTTTTAGATAAATTCTCTTTAGTATGATTGCATAATTGTTACATGTTTAGAATAGCTTTTATTTCTATGCAGTGTATATTTATCATGCCCCTATTATATTTCTGTGATGTAATATGCTGCACATACCTTTTTTCGTAGGAAGTCTTTCTGAACCCACAGACTAGTTTTCTTTGCACTCTGATATTACTGGTATTCCCACATTGAATAACGATTTGATTTAACCATTTGCATGAATTGTACATTAACCATTCTCTTTCTTATTTGACAGTTTTGTGATTCATTTTTTCCCTCCCCAGATTGGCTATGTTGTTCGAGACAAAGGCGATTACATCCTTATTGTCAAATGGGGTGATGACCACATTCCTGGATCGCCTTTCCATGTCATTGTATAAATAAGAAAAAGCTAAGAGGGATTATTTGTGTAATAGGATGTATAAAGACAGGTGGCTCAAAACATGGATTTCTGAAATAGAATCTCGGTTACATATTTATTATGAATAACACGAACAATACAAGTGAATGAACAGCAGTTGTTGATAATTTTGTTAACTTATTTGCCATTAAATGTTCTCCAAGTTGGCAAATCATTTTGTTAATTGATATACTGCTAATATTTATTTATGTAACTTTTCAGTTTTTATAGTGATACAAGTGGCTGGAGTAATCCTAATTTACTCGGTTTACAAAAATTTACATAGCATTTATTGTGAATCCAAACGTATAATATTTAAATGACACCTGTATGCCTCACACTCTGTTCTTATCGATGATACGAATGATACACCCACACACAGACATATATGATATATATGCATATATTTGAGTATATTATTTGCTTTGTCAGCGACAGCAAATGATTTGAGTATACTATATGTATATGTTTATGTATATGTTTACAATCTCCCATTAAAATCCATAGATCCTGTTTTGTCTTAAGTATATATGGTGCTCCTGTTATGTTAAGGCTTTGGCTTATAATCTATTACGTGCTCATGAATAGTTATGCCTAACCATTGGAGAAGTCTATAATTGTTCCTGTTGACTTGTTGAAATTATAATGAATATTATGTAGTTAATTTTCTTAAATTATTATAGGTACTTAAATTTATTTGCTTTAATTTGCTATGCTATTGAAGGCTGGGATATAAAGAAAGCATGTCAAAAAATTATAAAGAATATGCATTGAGTTTACTGTTTTTATTTAGGTGTAAGAGTGGGAATCAGCAATTTCTCAATCCTTTTTTGTAAAATATATGTCATGCTTCGAATAAAGAGAGCTATTTCATTTTTTATTTCCTGCCAAGTTTTATTTCAAATGGTTAACCCAATTTGTCGCTGAGATTGCAAATTCTTAATGTTAAAATCAGTCACTGTAATATTTCTACATGACTATAACTTGTAAGAACCTTGCATTCTCGGTGACACTGTGAATAGAAAATGAAGTGCCAATTTCACCTCTCGCTGCAGTATAGGTTCTCTGTATGTTGCAGGAACCCTGGGGTCAGATAAGTTGATTCACTCATTCTGTAAGCTTGGTATACAGACACTCGGCATAGGTTCATAACCCAGATGTTGAATATTTTCTGACGACAAATAAATGCTTAAATGGGTCATTTCTGTTTTATTTTTATACCATTTCAAATGAACCTGCTTATAACGGTATGTATCTGTAGAACAGACTCAAGTATGAAGGTAAACTAGGAAATTCAGTATTGGCTTGATTCTCTCTCTCTCTCACAGTGATAGGAGAAGTACATGGGATGTCTAACGGTGGATGACCGAAGTGTAAAAGTTTGCAGTGGTTCTAAGAAGTAGAAATATGTGAAAGGAAGTGAGCTTGGATAAAAGGATTGTGTGCAAGGATATCAAGAAAGGTTGTGTTTAGAGTATATGAGAAAGGGTAGCGAGTGGTAGGATGAAAAATTATCAATGAAGTTACGAGAATATGAAAGTGATTTGGAAATGGATGCATTGTGTGAAGATGAAGTGAAACGAGTAAAGTGAGCAAATGAAAAAATGGACTATTGAGTGCGTTAGATAATACAAAAGATGTGTGTCCAAGACGAAGTGGCATGCAGAACGAGAGTCCTGGCAATTAGTATGGTGAAAGAGGTTAGTCAAAACTTTGGAAAAGAAGCAGAAGTGGATGAGATTGCAGTTGAGTATCTTAAGAAAGGTCGAGTGTTGTTGACAGGAATGCAAGAATCATTTGTATAGACCAAAGTGAGGCTCAGAAGGACAGGCAGAATTCATTTATAGTGCCTGGGATACGAGAGTTAATGCTTGAATTAAAGGGGTAAAACTTTGTTAAGATTCCTTGGTAAATGTATGAAAAGCATAATGATCTACAAGAGTTGTGACATACGCAGCACATCTGACAGGGAGAAATGTGGTTTCAAAACAGCAAGGAGTTATGTGGACCAGTGTTTTCTTTGAAGATGTGAGAAATGTTTTGAGAATGAATTGTATGTGGCTTGAGAAAAGATGGATGAGAGTTTGTGTAAGGTCTTCAAATACATGTCGTTGATGGAAAGTTAATGCCATGAATTTGTACTTGGACGTTATGACATCTTTGCAGGTAGGAATGGAGGAGGGTGTTCTTGGAGAAGATGGGTTTGTTTCAAGGATGTACAATGTCACCATGGTTGTTCGATCTGCTTACGGACAGAGTTGTGAGGGAAGTGAATACAAGGGTCTTAGGGTAATGGGTGGGTCTGATATGTCAGGGGTATGGTATGTGAATATTTCACAGTTTGCAGACAACAGCTTTGTGGCAGACTCAAGAGAAACTTCAGAAATGGTATCAGTTTGCGAGTGTGTT
>JAUUEG010084523.1:0-11171 GCA_032361445.1 Panulirus gracilis | reverse complement strand
ACCAGTATGACTAGTGTCCTTTGGGGGTTCACATTCTTGATATGGAAACAAGCAATGACATCCATAATTCTTCTATTAGAAGAAATAAATGAGTTAAGCAAATGACAGGTCAAGTGTTCAATCCTGCTCATAACTAGGTAAGAGCATTTTCTTGGCAGAGTAAAGCCCATCCATTATGAGAGAGAGATACTTTTGTCAGTCTCTCTTCACTAATGCTCACCATATTTTCCAACCATCTCAGTATATCATGGTTGACCCTCTCAATCAGACTGCTCAATACCACACCTGTCTCTAAAAGCGTAGTCTCTCACTGATTATCCCATCCTATGCCACATACTGTCCTCAAGCATTTCATTTCTAGTATACATCAACCTTACTCGTTTCTCTTGCAATTAAGGCCCAAGACTCACACCCATACAAGACTGATGGGACTAACATGACTTCAAACAAATCTTTGTCCTTACATTCAATGACCTTTCCTTCCACACACTAAAACCGACCATGACCTTTGCCCTCTTTTCTAAGCTGTGGCTCACTTTAACCCAAATGGTTCCATCCACTAACGCATCCACTTCCAGATACCTAAAACTCTCTACTTCCTTTAGGTCTTCACATTTCTACCCACACTTAAACCAAACTGTTTCTAGACCCCCTCCCCCCTAACTGTACCTCATTAATTTACTTTTCTTCATGCTTATTTTCAACCACCTCCTTTATCTTTTGTGTGACACAGGGAGAGAGCTATACACTCATGTTGCTCTGTCCCTTAACCTTGTATATCTGTACCATGACTTCTCTATAATGCATATATACATACACACATCCATACACCCATCAGCCTAAGCCAGGTACACATTTTCTCGACCAGCTCCAATGGGAGGATGAACAGTGGGTGGAATGTGGACTGGCTGCTAAGACCAGAATTCAACAACTTCTGAAGTTTCTCTCGGTCTCTTTCAAGAGTTTACCATCAGAGCCAGAACCCATTAAACTACATTACCATGTAGATCACAGCCTTACAATCTTATAAACCCATCACTAGAAAGCCAGTGGGGAGTTACCATTAGCGACTACTTCTCACAATCATTCTCAACTTACTGATCAAGCACAAGAGTTTAACAAACTAGGTAACAAGGAGTACTCTAACAAAGGGTCATTCATCATTTCTTTGACTGATTACCAGAGTTTGTCTTATGAGAAGCAGTGAGTGTCTATATATCCAAACATAGGTCAATCAGGCCAAAATGACTATCCCCCTTGAGGGATGATATCTCCCTTTCTGTCAGGAAGACAGGCACTTGATTAGAGACCACTCCATTCTGGTAAAAATATAAGCTAGGTTGACAGGGATGCCAGGTGGAAGGCGTCTGAATGTATAGTGTGAGAGGAAAGCTACTAAATGCAGTGCAGAATTTTTATGATCTGCATTAAGGGTGTGAATGTCACCATGGCAACAGCACTAATGTCAGCTTACATAAGTGTTGTCAACATACATACTCATCCAAAAATACTGTGCATATATATGTAAACATATGCTGTCATCAAACATCATTTATCCTAAAGCTGTCAACATATAAAAAAATGGAACACTCACATCATCAGTAACTTCAAGAGAGACATCCAAATTGACAGTAGTACATATGTGGGACACTTGGACAGGCATCTCCTGTTTGATAATGGCTACAACATAGTGGTGAAACAATGTATCAATCCCATCTACTGTGTCTCCTCCTTCTCGCTGTTCAGGACTGGAGGATGAAGAAGAACGAGCTGTAATTAATACCTTGTTGAATGCAATTCGCTTATATGGCTAATCCAGCTAACTTTTATATTAGCCAATAAGGCATAGGCAAAAATATTCCTTAATCTTGGCCATCTTGGATAAAAGGTTATATAATAGGTATAAGGAAAAATGCAAGAAGGATTAATTTGAGATCTAAACATACACTTTGAATATTTGGTGACCTACATACTTTGTTACCCTGCCAATTTACTTTTTCATAATCATTAGCTGTTTCCTGTATTAGTGAAACAGCTCCAGGAACAGACATGAAGAAGAGCCTGTTTGGCCCACATTCACTCTCTAGCTGATATATATATAATGCAATGAAACCAGAGCCCCCTATCCACTAACCAAGCCTCACAGACCATTCTGTGGTTTCCCTTGCCCATTTCATAAACCCTAGTTCAGCCCAAAGACAGTACATTGCACCTTGCATACCACATCACACCAATTCCCCCATCCCACATCACTCCAATTCCCTATCCCACACACTCCTCTCACCCTCATGGATGTTCAGGCCATAAAACTCAAGCATCTTTCACTCCATCCATCCATCTTCTTGTTCTCATCCTCCTCTTACCCCCTTCATTGCTGACATGTACATTCTCTTAGTCTCTCTTCATTCATCCTCTCAGTATGTATAGTATATGGCATCTACCACTTCTATTTTCTTAGTAATAATGAGTGGCAGACAATCACTGACTGGGAGGTACTAACATCCAGGATTTGGGAGGGACAGTTGGGGTGAAGTGAACCAGCATGGAGGCTTCTGTCACATAACCCTTTTCAGATATAGATTATAAGATTTTTTTCCTTGCCTTATTTACATGTAGTGTGATGGTGTTCAGCCCCAACCTAATATCCTCTTTTTCTTACACAAAATGTTTGACAATATTTAATCATATATCTGTTTATCTTATTTTCCTACCATTATCACTCAAAAGCTTTGGCAACACAACCAACTGATCCCTCTCTGGTGCCTACTTAGAGTGGTGTCACCAGTCAAGAGGAACATAACAGATCCTAGGGCCCCACTTGTCTGCCTTCATGTAATTGTGACTCACCCAACTTTCATAGCAACAGCACCTAAACCAGGCTCTTTCTCTATTAATTTAAGCAATATTCCCAGTCTCTCTCTGTAGATCACCACCTATTTACCAATTATATACCCATGACCTTTTTCTTCTCTCTGAAAACCAACTATACTTCAAGTGAATCTCTCTCCCCTCCTCCCTCCTTCTCTTTCTCATGCTGATCATATTTCCTCTCTTAATTCAGACCTGTAGGGCTTCTCAGAGAGGGGAAAACAGCAATATTGTTAAATCTAATACTGATACGATGCAATTTTTCCCCTACACCTCTAATCAAGAACATTCCTTTCCCTCTGTTCACTTTAAAACACCATAGTTCAATCCAGTTATAATATAAACATGCTGGGCATAATCCAATCTGTCATGGAAATCCCAAATAATCAACACTGCAAAATCTGCCATAATCATTTTTGTTTTGCGCAGTTACTTCATATCCAGAAGTTTTATTTGTCCAAGTATGGAGTACTGCTCACACATCTAGGGTGGCTCATCCTCTATCTGTCAATTAAATTGCACCCATTCTCCTAGCATCAACTCACTTCAAACTTCCCTTTCCATTTGCTGCACTGTTGCTGCTCTCTTTCTATTCTACAGGTATCATTATAGCCACTGTTCTCATGAGCTGTCTATATGTGTCCCTGTCCCCAAGGCTTGGACCTGAGGCACAAATTTGTCTGTTGCTTTCTACAGTTTCTGTGTGGAGACTTATCATCTGAGGAGTTGCTGTTTTGATACCTCCTTCCTTTAAACAGCTAAGTTGCAGAATTCTCTTCTTTCTTTGGCCTTTCCCCATCCATAATATGTAACTTCCTTTAAGAGTCAGGCTTAAAAACACCTACAAAGCCCTGATTATTTCTACTTTCTTTTTCTTTCACTTTCATCCCACTCGAGATGACTTTGCTAAGAACATGTTTTGCCTATGTCACATCACTCACGATACGAAAAAATCCAAATTATGTAAGCACACCCTCTTAAACTTATTAAATCATTCTTCACTTATTACCACCCCTCTGTCTTATACAATGAACTCTACTCACACTACATCTTGTTCTCAGGTATTCCAATTCCAACACATCAACCCTCCTCCATTCTTTTCCAATTAGGCAGCAAACAACTGGGAGGTATATTACCAGTACTACCTGCATGGGTATCAGGAGGGTTAGCGACAGCTGGGTAGTGAGCCAGAACTTCAGTGGTTGTCAAGTTGCACTCCTCTGACCCAGGTAGCTGTCTTTTCTTTCAGCCTCACCCACACGTGGACTACTGGTATTCTGTCCACAAACATACAATCTTTCCATGTCACACATAACACTTGACAACACTGAATTCACACAGCTCATTCTTCATAACTCTAGAGTTCCTGTGCTGAGCACTATGCGCTAGCCCTGCCTTTTGGCAAAATGGTAGAATCAGTAGATAGAAGTAGTAGGTAAGAACAAGGCTGGAGCACTAGGTAGAAAATTAGGTAGAATCAGTAAATAGGCACATTAGGTAGGAGCCTCTGCACACACTGTACTGGTGTTGCCCTCTGCTAATGGCCTGTTAAGGGTGAGGCACTAAAGGCTAAGAAGTGGCAATGGAGTTCTCTAGTTATAAAGACTACTGCTGTGGCCACCCCATCTTAAGGGAGCCCAGCTGGAGTAGGCATCACAGATATATGTAGAAATATAGAGATTCACACGCAGCATCAAACAGACCCATCTGTGCCCTCACTTATAGTGACTTCTCTTTCTACAAACTCCCCAATGCACCAAAGATCTTTGCCCTTTCACCCATTCTATGGTTTACTTAGTATCTCATAATTCTTCTCAATGTCATGTCCACTCCAGGGTAACGACTCACAGAAACTTAAATGTCAGCTTCTGCAGTTCCACACTCAAGTATGCCAATTGAGCCATGCCATATGCAAAAAACAACTGATCCATCTCCCTGGGCCCCCAACCCTAGGATACTGTAGAATCATCTCTCTCTCTCTCTGAGACCCATGCATTTACCTCCCTTAAAACTCCATTGAAAAACAGATTAAACATCCACAGCTTCTTCACAATCATTGTTGATGACCCACATTCCCAAGGAACCAATACAACCTCCTCCCCTACTACATGCCTTACTCTCCTGATAAAAACCCCTCAATGAATCTGGTAGCTCCTTCCTGTGACATAGATCTACAACACCTTTCACAAATTGTACTCCAAATGATACAGACTTGTTAAAGGTCACTTTTCAATTGCATTGTAATCTCATCCTGATAGAGTTCAGTAATATCCTTTGATCCAGAAATACTACATACAAATCCTTCTCTTTCTCCAAGTGTTTCTCCCACATATTTTTCAATACAAACACAATGTCCACACATACTTTAACACATATGAAGCCACACTGCTTCTCCTCAGTCTGATGCTGTGAAAGCTACCAACCTCAAACACAATTCTCCTACACAACTTACCAAATAAACTCAACAGATTTATACCTCTGTAACTAAAAGCGTTCACTTTTGTCCCCCTACCATTTATATAATGACACTATAAAGGCATTCTGCTAGCCCTCAAGCACCCTATCTTGGGTCTTACATGCAATGAAAATCATGAATAATCAATTAATCTTATTACCCCCTTTCTTGAAAAATTCAGTAGCAAGCACATCCACTCCAACCATTTTACTACACTCCATCCAACACAAGACTTTTATTACCTCTCCTCTTTTCACCAAACTATCTACTATGACCCCTGCTACATACACACCTCATCACAAACACCTAACACTTTCTCATCCCAGACACCCTACATCCACCACCCTATCAAATATTACATTCAACAGTCCTTCAAAATACTCAATTAATCACTTCTGATCTCTTTTTAGCCTGTTACCACATTCTTATCTGCTCCTCTCACTGATTTGTTCTCTTGTTCTCCTCACACTGTTTACCTCCTTCTACAATGTTTTCTTATTCTCTAAAGCTTGCCAAAACTTTCTCACACCATTTTTCGTATGCCCTCTCTTGCAGCCTCTACACCTTCATCTTGACCTCCTGTTAATTTCTCTTGTACATTTCCTAATCATTCATGATCCTTTTTGTAGTGTCCATACACCTCTGTTTTCTTATTCACCAACAACTCAACTTCATCCCTCCACCTAAAAGCTTTTCTTAATATGCCCACATCCGACCATCTACATACACCAAACTTCACCCGTATATGTAAATGATGCTTCCCTAAATACCTCACACTCTTTATCCACTCCCCTGGTTTCTTTACTCTCATCTTATGCTACTCTTCATCCAATCTCTTAGTATCTCTGCACATAAGCCTCTTTTCCAAGCTTATCAACTTTCACCAACATCTTCCAACCACATCCTTTCCTCTTTTCCTCAGCCACTACAAAATATCACACTCACCCCCACCAAGAAATGATCAGCCATCCAACCAGCTTAACCCATCAACACATTCTTATCCAATGGTTTCTAATTTGCATACCTGTCAATTAATACATAGTCCAAAAATAACCAGTGACCCTCAGCCTCACTCATCAACACATGCATACATCTTTCTTTAAACAAAGTATTCTCAACCACCATTCGTTTATCAACACAAAACATGATATGCTGTTTATCATTAACATTTACAACAGGTACCCCATGCATCCTAATTGTATCTTCAATTGCCACATCACCCACTCTTGCATTCTAATCTCCTACCACTTATACTCAATCCCTTGTCCCTAACAACCCTGTCTTTTGCGCTTGCTGTAGTTACTCGATCCTTCCCTTTAATGTAGCACTATGTACAAACATAATATATATCTTGGTTCCTTAACCAGAAATACCTTCTACCAATTGGTCCTACAATAGCAATAACATCTCCTGGTAAGAGCTCAACAGGTCCAGGAAGATTTTCCCGATGGAACCCTTCTCCTGAGAATGTACTTGTCACCACAGTATCAGGTACATCAGCCCAAGTTGCAGTTCCTGAGGAAAAAGTTTAATGCTACACATATAAAATCCTGAATTGTATCAATTATGCTTTTATGATGTAATCAATGACTAACAGATTATTATGCATTTTGATGGAGCTTTTCAAATAAGTGGGAGTGGATTCAGCATCAGATGGAACCTTGGAGACTGAAGAGAGTCACAGAGTGAGAGAAAGGACTAAGGTCCTGGTTGCTTTGAGGAATGTGTAGAAGGAAAGATCAATGCCTGTTAGGGTAAAGATGAATATGTTTAAAGATATAGTGGTTCAAATCATGTTGTTCAAACCAAAATAACTATGAGCTTTTATAATATGTTGAATCACAGGCACAGTAAGTATTACCTTCTGGCAGCAGACAGGACAAAGTGCCATCACTACAGGTAGGTTTCCTTGGACAGAAAACCTGGTCGCTCTCACAGGTGTGGATAGTCCCAAAGACATCATCGGGGGATGTGGTGACACAACCTTGTATATCTACTGAGTACTGGCCACTAGCACATGTTGGACGTCGCACCTGCATCAGTTTCCACATATTCAATTATCAGTTTTTATATTCTAAAAACTTTTATCAATACAAACCAAAAGAATTTCAAATATGAATTTCTGTACATCAGCAGAAATTTGATATCCAGAAGTTTAAAAATAACCTGCACTTAGGTATTGATGTCTCAGATGTAAATTCATGAGTGAAATGATCATCACTCCATTGAACATTCAATTCATCTAAAACATTTTCAATTCAATACTGTTCCCCCTAATGTTGTCCTGATCATAATGCCTACTTCTGCCAGTCTATCATCCTAGCTGATTCTGTCCTTGGGAGATACTGCTTTCCAGAGGCCCTGCTAAGTAACACTATCCTGGATGGCAGAGCCTACAAAAACACTTTCTGGACTGAAAATATTAGTAGGTTCCAAACTTACATTATTCCCTTATCATGGTTGAAAGTTTTCTTCCCATTAATGTCATATATAAATATGACTTCAGCATGATGTTCAAGCTAACACTGCCTTAGCTGCCACAAATCTTTAATTACCTAGTGATGCACTTTGGGGGGTGTTATCAGACTCCACCTGCACTGGGCAAATGGATGAAAGGGAAAAAAGTTTTGTCAAGGAACTTCTCACTTCAAAGGGGTCCATCATCTCCCAGCTCCTGATTGCAGTCCAAGGGATAGAGTGAACTGGTGCAATGTGATACACAAGGGGTGACATACTGTCAATGGACTGAAACAAGGCATATGAAATGGCCCAGGTAAATAACAGAAACATCTATGGGGTAATTTTGTGGATGGAAGGCTATGATTTCAGTGCATTACACATGACAGCTCAAGAATGGACATGAGCAAATTTGGTCAATTCTTCTTATGTTCCTGACACTAACTTACTAACATGAGAAACTGTGAACAAGTATGAAAGAAAAAAGAATGATATATGTGGGTGTTACTGGACTCTGTGGGCAAGATTACAATGCAACTGAAAGAAAGTAGTACAGGTTGTCAAAGAACCTCTCACTCTGAAGGGGTGTGTTCTCTCCCTGCTACTGAGGGTAGTGCAGCCTTGGGGCTAAACAAGCCCTGGAAAAAGGGTCCCTGGCAATATCAAGACCCATTCAGAAAGAATTCCTGGCATAATTGTTGATAAAAAATGAAGTGGTTTGATTAAGTAGGTGATGAGTGACTTAAATATGAAGGTAAGTAATGCGGCATTTGAAGGCATAATTGGGTCACATGGCCTATTCAGTATTATGAATGGAAATGTTGAACAGCTTGTGGAGTTGTGTGCTGAAAAATGACTGGTGACTGGGAATACCTGGTATAAAAAGAAGAAAATACATAAGTATACCTATGTGAGTAGGAGGGATGGTCAGCAGGCATTATTAGACTATATACTAATAGACAGGAATGTAAAAGAGAGACTTTTGGATGTTAAAGTACTAAGTGGGGCAGCTGGTGGGACGTTTGATCACTATCTTGTGGAGGCAAGGATGGAGATTTGTAGATATTTTTGAAAAAGAGGAAACAATGACGGTGAGAGTAAGTGAGCTTGGAAAGGAGACTTGTGTGAAGAAATACCAAGAGAGACTGAGGGTAGAATGGCAAAAGGTAAATGAAGTTAGGGGAGAAGGTGAAGAATGGAAAGTATCTAGGGAAGCAGTAATGGTACGTGCAAGAGATGCATGTAGCATGCAAAAAGTGGGAGGTGGGCAGATTAGAAAGGGTAGTGAGTGATGGGGTGAAGAAATAAAGTTGCTAGTGAAAGAGAAAAGAGAGGTGTTTGGGCAGTACTTACAGGGAAGGAGTGAAGATGATTGGGTGATGTAAATGAGAAAGAGAAAGTGGCAGAAGGTCAAGAGGAAGGAGCAGGGGTTGAAAAAGAAGAGAAATGAGAGTTGGCAAGAGCGAGTATCAATAAACTTTATGGAGAGTAAGAAGATGCTTTGGAAGGAGGTATATAATGTGCAAAAGAAATGAGAGCAAATGGGAACATTGGAGAAGAGGACAAATGAGGAAGTGATAACAGGTAGTGATGAAGTGAGGTGAAGATGGAATGAGTACTTTGAAGGACTGTTGAATGTGTTTGATGACATTGTGGCAGATGTAGGGTGTTTTGGTCAGGCTGGTATGTGAAGTAAGAGAGTGTGAAGAGCAGTTTGGTAATGAACAAGCTTCAAAACTATACTAGTAATAGCAGGTGATTGCTCTGACAATGATCAATCACTGGAGCTATTGTTTACTGGCAAGTGGCAAGGTCACAAGGCATATACAGAATTTTTGTGTTGTCCATGAAAAAACAAATGAAATAAATTACATAAAACACCAAAGAAAATATTAAAAGATTCGTAAATAAAACAGATCAGAGCAATAGCAAGCAATCACTCTCATAACTGACTGTTTCCTTGAAAGATGCTACTTTGCTGCCTCTCCAACACTCATGTTGTATAGTGGATGCAACCCTGGGCTCTTTATGTCATGCATTGTGTTATAATCTCCTGTAGGAAAGCCATCATGATGCAGGAGATGCATCTAATACTGTCCAAGCCTACACAAACTAGATTCCACAAAACTTCATGTACAGTCATATTTCTTCTTTATCATTTTGCAATGCACATTATTTCAAATCATTATCCTTTATCTAATTACTTAGAGTAATAATGTACCTTTCATTTACTATGTTTCTTTGGGCATTTTACTTATCTTTTTGTGTATTGAATTACGTTAAGAAATCTACTCCAGGAATGTAACCCCCATCATCCCAATGAATCTTATGGTCAAAGGTGATCTTCCAGGAGTTTTCAAAAAGTTTTGATTTCCAGGAGTGTATCCCCAATTTTACCTAGGGTCCAGATATTACCATAGGATCTCTGTACAATATTCACTGTCTGTGATAGATATGTGCTGGATAAGTCATGAGTCAAAGCAGGGCACTGTATAATGATTCAAAGCACTGGTATCAACGTATACCACTACATAATTGAATACAACACTCAGTAAATGTATATGACTAAGTAAATAAACACAGGATTGACTAATAGTATAGCACTGGGCAGCTGAATATCACATTCAGTTATAGTTATATGGAAAATGTCATTCAATGCTCTGTAGGAATTAGAATTATCACAGTTTGTTACTAGCTGAAAATGTATATTGAAATATCACCAAGAAGTATCACTTATCATAATTCTGTCAATACTAACAACTGCTGTGCTATTGTGCTAGACGGAACAGTACAATGATTACAGAACTGCATAACAAAGTAAAGTACTGAATGGAAGTATACAATGCTAGATGATAACACCAGAGCCATGAAAATACTGAGTTAAACAATGTTACTACCAAGTTACTATAATTAGAAGTCTGTAACCAGGTGCTGAATGGAGCCTAGTTTTGTTGACACCTGGCTAGTTGATGTCAATGGTAAGATGAAGAATAAAAATCAAACTTACAACACGAATCTGAGATCAGTAACACTCACACTGACAGTAAAGGCTCCAGCTGCTGTAGCATAAATGTCAAAAGCAATGATCATGGATGGTACTCTGATACGATGCTGTGTCATGATTATCTCTCCTGTGCTTGAACTTGGGGCTACCACTTGCCGGGTTAATTCTCTTGGTGGTGGGTTACCAAGCCGGTAGATCTCTGATCCTGTGGAGGGAAACAGATCCATCATTTCCCTGTGAATGAATGTAGCATAACACTGAAACCACAGCAGCCCAATAAAAAGGACTCTGAGATTATATAAGCAGTTGAATAATAATACAGAAAAAAAAGAAAAATAAAAGAAATAGAAAGTGAGATATACATAAGTATATGTATGTAAGTAGGAG
>JAUUEG010084413.1:0-11172 GCA_032361445.1 Panulirus gracilis | reverse complement strand
AGGAATATATGACACAGGCATGTCTGACACAAGAATATATGACACAGGCATAGCTGACACAAGCATATATGACACAGGCATACATGACGTAGGCATATTCCAACAGAAGCCGTAATAAATCAGCAGTTCTGTTCAAGGATGTGAAACAAAGGTCGATGACTGGTCTGTATTTACCTTGCTTGGCTACACATGTTGAGTGGACAAAATAAATATCCCAGCAACAAGTTCTTCACACTAATGACGTTGAAGAATTTAGGTTATATCATCACTAGCTCCTTTATATCATTTAATTATTTACCTTGCAGGCTTGCTGGATGTCCTGAATAACATATTTCAGATATTACAAGTACCTCCCTCACTAAGGTAAGGTGTGTACTTGGCGACCAAATATAAAAAGAAACAGTGTGACATTTAACGGGAGCATTGTTTATAAACACTGTGTAGGTTCTGACGTCACTATACCAGACTTACGACGCAATACAGGGCGTGAGGAGCGACAGCAACAGCTTCAGGGATATCTAGATTTCTAATTAAATGGAACTAAAATTTTTGTTTCTTAATTTTCGTTTTGTCTTCTTCAGTAAAAATCTCATTTTCACTTCAGCGATATTCTAGTTATACTGCGTAATACTGTGGTATTATGTAACGAATCAAGTGAACCAAAATCCAATACATGATCCCAGAAGCGGAGCGTGACGTCATCACCTACCCTTCACCTGATTGGTCGTCCTTGGCACGTCACGGTTACGTACGGAAAACGATGATCTATGGCTCTTGTTTTTTACTCGATGAATTTGTGTAATTCAGTTGTATTTTCTCTCATTAATGAAATGATGTGTGAACTGCCGGTAAAGCAGTAGGGGAATGAACATTCCTGTGGTGTTGACGGGGTTGGCCCCTAGCCGAGCCATGACTCAGAGCGTGGCTGGTATTGATTGCTGTGGTCGGTGCCTGCGTCACCCCTGTGGCGGTGGGGCACTCCTTGGGGGTGGGATACCCCCTCGGGAGAGGCACTCCTGGGGAGTGTGGGACATTTCCCTAGGGGTGGGGCATCCCTGTGGACAGGGCACACCTGGGACGGAACACACCCCCAAGGGCGGGAGACCCCTGACGGTGGGGAGTGTGGTGCAGGTCTGGACACCACCTGCCAACGGCGCGCTGGTCTGGCCTCCCCGCCCAGCCCCACTGGAAGATCGAGTCTCATATCATCCACTGGTAATCATCGAGCAGGATGAACGTAACGATATATATTTCTCTTTGCAGTATAAGGACAATCCTTCCTCTTAGTTAATGCCCCTTAGCCTATACCTCTGGATAATTTCCTGCTGTATTATGATCATGATCGACTAAGAGAGAGTAATATGTTTAGCTTAGGTTAATTTACGTTAGGTTAGGTTTGGTTAGGTTGTGCATTGTTATATACACAACTACATACCCCGAGGAACTGTTGGAGGGAGGATATGTCCCAGAATCCCATCGTCCACACCTATCTTGATCCATTCTGAAGCTGAAGGGAAAAGTCAACTTCAAGATGAAAGTCACATCCTCGACATTATGTTATGGTACGAATATCACTCTGTGCATAAGAATTAACAGTTAATGTTATCTTTCATACTTACACATTACGATCAGCATCAAGGAATGAGAGAGCATGTTGACATTGTTCTAAGATGGAACATAGGAAGAATGAAGGTACTAATGCCCCTAGGTAGGTGCTGGTGAGGTCTGATCTCGTGAATATTCACTGCATAACAAACCTGAGGAATGAAGTGCGTTGGGTAGAGCTTATGGAAATGATACTGAACAGAGATAGCCACGGGAGGGGTGGGTCAAGGATCAGTAGACTCTGGGATGGAAGACAGGTGTTCGTGGGCTAATGAAAAGACAGATGCTCTCACGCAAGGCATGTGCTCCCATACGATACAAAGAAAAAAAATGACCTTAGAACAATCGGAGGACATGAGTTAGTGGGCGAACTAGAGAACACCAGCTCCCCGCGAGCGAAGCTGCCAGTTGTCCCTAGGGTAGCCAGAGAGGAAGTATCCACCACAGAGCTACGCAGTTAGTGGAAGAACTGAAAGTTTGTAATTTCACCAACATGAACTACTTTTATATAGTTTATCATTGTTAACTAGCGAGTCCAAATTGCTTCATGGATGATAAAGAAAAAAAAAATCTGATGGGGAAATGGAAAGAAGGTTGTATCACTCCGGGGTCACTAGGTCACTTGAGGGAGTCTGTTGTTGCCAGGTGCAGAACCGCCGGTCGTGGTCTGAGGAATCCCATCGATTCGTACCCAGTAAAATTCGGGTTTCGTGAATTAAATATGATTCCGTGACTGATGCCCTTTTAAACTCCCTTGTTCCCAAGAGGGTACGACGTGCGTAGCTATGAAACGTAACAGCGGCTGCTGCGGGATGACTTCACTTGTTACTGTTGTAAGCATGCGTCACCTGCTGTTTTAAGACAGCGTTATTCACTGCTGCTGTGAATCAGCGTCACGATTCGTGTCAGAAGAGTGTGTCACCGGGTCCTATCAGAAGGTAACGTCATCCATTCCTGTAGTTTGGTATAGTCATCCAGTCCTGTGGAACAACACCGCTCATTTCTATTCCGAACATGCGCCAAGTACTTGTTCTTAACTAACCTCCTTTGTGGGGCAGCGTCAACGACTCCCCTTTTAATACCAAGACGTCAGCTCACGCTGTGAGCCAGCGTCACTTACCTCCCAAGCTCCCACTCCATCCCATCAACCGCAGCATCCTACAGACCCACCCCTCCAATCCTCACATTTACCTCCCTCACCAGACATTCCGCGTGCAGATTAAAAAGTCATGGTAACATGGCACTCAATTTCGCCGGGAACCAATCATCTTCCTTGCCTCCTACTCGCACACATGCCATAATCTCCCGGCAAAAAATCGTCACTACTTTAGTGAATTTATACATAGCACCTTCCATATGACATCTCTGTCAAACGTAAGCACTGTCTTTAATCCTTCAATAATAAATGTGTCACTTTCTCCAAGTACTTTTCACACACATTTCTCTAGAGTTTAAGCAAACACCTGATCTATACACCTTATACCTCTATGAAGATCGTATTGTTTCCTCATTACCTAACTGTGGACCACATTTATTTCAAAACTCCTCAATAGCCATTCTAAAGCTTTATCATCTTTCTTCTCGGAAAACTCAATCACAGATCAATCCATTTCCATTTCTGTACCACATTTCATGTTGTTCAAGGCATCACCACTATTCTTTCCAATATCCCATTGATAATGAGTTCTCAGTTCGCATCCCATATCTTCCTAAATACACCACATCCTATTCATCAGTCCTTAGAAGTAATACAAACATTTCTTTTCATATTTCTTATTTTATCACTTCACCGTCTTCTCTCATCTCTCTGACCCCCCTCCCCTGTTGTTCCCATTACCTCATTCACCTTTCATAATCATTTCATCCATAGTTCATCCATACTCTCTCTAGTAGTCATCTCTAATGTGCCATTTTTTCTACCCCTGGTACCTTGGTGAGCGAACCTCCCATCTCGTTTCCTTGTACATCTCCGAGTAACTTTCACTATCCCTGCAGGTACAGTTCACACAACCCCAAGTTACATTTCACATGCAAATTAACGTCCTTATCTCTACATTCACTGCCGTTTCACTGTGTACGCATCACACCTTCCAGTTACCACTAGTTACAGTTACTCTCATTCTATGTCATTTCCCATTGTTTATATCAAAGTATCTCTGCACACATGCCACTTTCCGAAGTTCGAGCCCTTTCACCCATTCTTTCGAACGAACACCTTTTCATCTTATTGTAAAACCATCACCAGCTTTCCTTCTGGTATACCTCTGCCACCTTTCTCAGCATATTCGTGTACAACAACCTCCCCCTTGCATAGCTGTCAATTCAAACAAAATATATAAACACCTGTTGACCCCAAACCCAACTGATCCACATACACATACAAATGTACCTTTTCATAACCCATGTATTCCGATCACCTTCCTTTCAGTACACAACTGGACAAGTTTTTCACCATTTTCCTACTCCCTAATCACACCCTCAATTACCATTACATTTACCCTCCCATTCAGTTTCCTTAACATTTTAGTTCGATCCCATGCATCAGAACTGTAAATACGCTCACTCTGCACCTTCCGTGATGCGTCCCCATGATGCATAAGCGATAACGCCCACCTACCTCTCGTTTTTTCAGTCCCCTGCTCCCTCCCTCATTGTCATATTCTGCGGCATGCAGGAAACACCTGACTAGTGTCCTTTCTCCCTCTCCTTAGGAAAGGGGATGTGCTTGTAGCAATATGTACGGTGGCGAAGTGCTGCAGCATCTCCATCACAAAACATCGGCTGTGATGTAGATGACGGCTGAAGAGCTGAGATGGTTAGTGTGATGAGCGCTACTTGTTAAGTGGTGTTAGACAGGCGATCTTGTAAGCCCCTTTCTGCATCTTGGATGAAGGAACAAGACCAAATAAAGGAGGCGTTGGTGAATTTGGAAGAAGGCTGAGTCGTGTTCAGGTTCAGGTGTCGGTAGCTCAAGTGTCTTGACTTGGCAAACTGCGTAGACACGGGAGGGAGGAGGTGTGCTGATGGCACTAACTTATTCCCTCCACCTATGACTGTCGTCTCCAGTAATCCCCGAGAAGCTTGGTAGACTGACTGCAGAACTTAGAGGTGACCGGGACCTATTGAGACTGTATGGAAGGGAACACTGAAGGGAGAGAGATTGATGTGCATAACCACAGTCTTGGTTTACCTGGTAAAAGTGTTGTTAGCGATGGTCCAGTTTTGAAGTGTTATGAAGGATATGAAGGACGAACCTGGTCACGATGTCACCAGAGCATCAATTGAGAATGATCGTGAGGGAGATAAAGTACGTTTTAGTCGATGTAAACTTTCCCTACACGTTTACCAAAAGTGAGATGTTTAGGAAGATAAACACAATGGTAATTTGACATAGAAATATACCGCGACAGTCAGGTCTACTCACTTAAGAAGCCACGTAGAACTGCTAGGGAAGAATCCATTGGAATGTAACATGAACAGCAGGACTAGACCTGAGTGATCTACGAATAGAAGGGAGGAGATCTCGATCTTCCCTACTGATAAGAAAAATGTGAGGGTACATATGATAACGACATGCAAATTGCTAAGCACCGATGGCAGAGTTAATGAAAAATACTTTTTTGAAGATGGAAGAAAATCCAAGTGGAACAAGAGGGATCCTTTGAGTCGAAACATCCTAGACGACTATGAGCTTTTCTCCGTCCGCTGATAATGATACAGCCTCATCAGAGGTGAGCTTCTGAAAAACCATACCATTCCAGTTATCAGTCACTTTCCTGGTCTCCCTACATCAACCAAATCCAGCTTTTCATTGAGGGACATTGACATGGCTGGCAAGCAAAAACTGTATCCCTCCACTGCAAATAGTATGGAGTAAGTAATGGGGCAAATCTTGTCACCTGACTTCCAAGACTACACCATGCTGACAGACATACAATAATCCTGCCATACACAAGTAATACAATACGTTTGGCAAGAAAGCCTCACATATGAAAGACCTATTTCATATGGTGTCAGATCATTTTGAGGAGACCGTAAATACATAAACCATCCCTGGACCTGGAGACAGGGGAGGAAGAATACTTCCTTCATGTTCCCTGTAAGTCGTAGAAGGCAACTAAAAGGGGCGAGAGCAGAGAGCATGTTTATCTCTTCCTACTGAAGAAAGGATTTGATTGTGTTCTTGATATCAAAAACTCAGTTGATATGGTACCAATTACTTATTATGGTGCATAAAATTACTTAAAATTTCAAGAGACTTAGTTGAGCATCTTTCAATCATCAGAAGCACCATGGGATCCACATTAGAGAGTGCTCTGGATAAGTAATTACAATGTGCTAACAGACCAGCCAGGTTGTGGAGGCTCAGTGGGCCTGAGGGATGCAACTATCAACAGCTTGGTCAACCAATGACATAATCCAACAGCCTGCAACTTTTCAATTCCTTTAGAGGAAGCATCTTTCCCATTCTAATTTTCCTAGTATAGTTTTCCACACTGTACATTATACATTTGCTGTATGTTTGGAGTTCTGTATTCACAAAGTTTACATACTCCCTTGGCATTCTGAGAGAGGTTTCCCTGTAGTATGAGTATGAATGTAGCACAAATGTACCTAACTAGTTTGTCAATTTCTATAAATAATTTGTACCTTTTTGCAACTATAATGCAATTTACGATAGTTTCATGTCTTATCTTCAAAGGTACCCCAACAGCTTTGACCATGACCAGGCTCACATAATGTTTATACTCAATTCAGAGGTTTGTTCTACCCTAACATCCCAGGGCAAGTCCAAACTTGTTATATCTGTCTACTAGTCCATCAAGCTGCTAAGGGGCCATGCCCTACAGCCTGGCTGGTCTGGTATATTTTGTAAATATCTCCTAAATATCTCCATTGTAGAGCCCATCGTTTTCCTAGGGGCTCCAGGCAATGTGTTACTGTGATTTCCCAAAAAACTGTGCCTTTTTTGCACTTTTTGATTGTAATGGTAATATTCTTGTCTCCCAAGCCTGTCATTCCAAGAGGGAACTATTTTCTTGATGAGGTGGAAACCATGCTTTTCAGAATCTTCCAAATGTAAATTGTGATATTATGATGTTATGTATTGTGGGTGTCACCAGACTCTGCCTGCTCAAGGTTACACCACAAGTGAAAAGCCACCTTTGGCAAAGCTGTATCACTTGAGAGTACAGTCTTGTCAAAATACTTCCGACTATAAAGGAATCTAAATTTAAAAAGTCCTGGGTGACATCAAAGCTTTTTCCAAGATACTTCAGTGTCTTACATCATATCCACATCTTCAACAGCATCAGTGCAGGCAGCAAAAGATGTCTGCTCATATCTAAATCCAGCCTGCCATTTTTGAAAGAGTTAACTGTTGCTCACTTTCCCCTGAGATATTGCAAGAGATATTTTCTGTTTCTATTCAATATCCATTTCTTCAATAACCCTATAACAGAGTAGTTGGATCTTTTCACCTGTAAAAAGCATGACATTTCTGAGAGGCTCACCATAAAATTTTGTATTTATCTTTCTGTAATCTCTGTGTCTTTTCACAATGAAATTCCTGTATGTATTCTGGTATCATCTTCAAAGGACAATATGAAAACGCAGCTCATAACTGTGTCAATAACAGATTGAGAATGTGATACAGTATGGGTGCAAATATAGTTCCTTGTGGAAATGAGCTTTTTACCATGGAGGCACTGGTTTTAAACAGACTTTCATGTTAAAATCAATCAGCCAAAAAGTTGAATCTCCGTCTTCCAATTTTTCAGGCTATTTTCACCTTACTCATTTTATAAGCTAAAACACATTGGTCTGTTTACCAAAGGCTTTTGTAAAGTCTATGCATAACACATCAACAGTTTCTTTGTTCTCCAACACCTCTAACAATTCTATTACAGCAACCAAACAACACAGACAGATATGGTCTTCCCACCAAGAAACCATGTTGCCTAGCTTACATAAGTTATGTGATTCCATGAAGCTGGTCATCTTTAGGGTTATTCTGGGGTACTACCAGGATGTTAGCTGAAGCTTTCAAATGTTCTGTTGAATTTTACAATGATTCAGCAGTTTTTGTGTAAATTGAACACTCATTTTCTTGATCTTCATAGCCCAAGATTTGCTTATATATAGATAGATTAGTGCACCTACAGTATATGTATACATCATGTTACTTCACAGAGCAAACAACAATGATTTTAGTAATTGGCTATATTCTGACTTGGTAACATCCAAAATAAAGTAATAGCAGCAGCTAGGGGAAGAGGTTTTTCAAGGATTTTGATGATTCCTAGGCATGTTTCACTGACTTTTACTTTTTCAACCACAAGATTGTGCTAATTCCATAACCTGTGCCATTATTATGTCAGAAAAAAAAGACACACTCCAAATCAAGCTTTATTTCCCTAAATCAACTCTACTAAATGTAAGAAAATGCCCAGCTCCATAAAGAGACCAGCAAAGTTCAACTGAAATTTTATAACAATCTTGGCATCTAATCCATCAGTGTTTGCTTGTCATATTGGTTAGCAAAGTATCTATAATCCAAGGTCAGTAGAGCAATAAAGAGGTGGAATTAAAATGGAAGCTACTTCATCAAGCTGTTTTAAACAGTCTAAACAAACAACCTAAACCAGTCCCATATAAGAAGGCTCCACTCCCTACAACCCCAACTTAGCTGAACCCAATGTAACGCAACCACAAAATAATACTTTTCTTCATACATATTCGCCATTTCCCGCGTTAGCAAGGTAGCATTAAGAACAGAGGACTGAGCCTTAGAGGGAATATCCTCACTTGGCACCTTTCTCTGTTCCTTTTTTGGAAAAGTAAAAAAAAAAAAAAAATAAAACGGGAGGGGAGGATTTCCAGCCCTGTTCTCCCTCCCCTTTTAGTCGCCTTCTACGATATACAGGGAATACATGGGAAGAATTCTTTCTCTCCTATCCCATATCCATTCCCTAGACCCAGACCCTTTAGACTGGTGGGTCACAATTCTAACTACTACTTTATTTACACAATTTCTTTCAATTACAGCACTTTTTTCAATGAGTTAAAAATCAATAGTATATACAGAAAAATTACATGTACATCATCAGGCTTTATATTCGCTTTAAGTGCTAATAAAAAAAAAAGAATTTTACACTATGCATATTATACATTGTAATAACAAGTACAGGCTTTTAACTGTATTAACCCATTTACGGCAGCAAGTAAATATACGTCCTGATTTTTTTAATATATGCTCTGCAGCTGGAGTGTTTACAATCGTAATTCTTGGATCATCACCTTTGCCTAAAAATGATATACATATAACCATAACTGAATGTGATGGCATCCCACAAATTGTTACCTGATGCTTAAACCTAATTTTTTCCCACACAATAGTTAGTCCATAAGAAAATTTCAGAGACTTGTACAAGATTTTAGCCCTCTCATTATGTAGTAATATGTTAAGCTGTGAAATTATGAAAACCAATAAGAATCAAGGTTGCTTGTGACAAAAACACTACCAGGAATACCACACATCTCACGAGATACTATGTGTGTAATGGTACACCTGGCATACCTTATAAACCTGACTGGAACACAGCATGACTTAAAGGAGGCTACGCATAAGTACACTATTTTTCCTCAGGTTGAGTTGTAATAGTACTGGTATATCACTCCATTTAGAATAAAATTAAGTTCCAGTTAATTCTTAAACACAACTGCGGAAAACAGAGATACAGTAAGTCCCCATTCTTGAAGACTAACTGGGAGAAAGTGGTCCCTCCCCAAATTTTTCCATGTAACATTAATTGATGAAATGTTAACAAGTGTAATGGAGACTTACCCTATTCTTCAATAATAATTGCTCTGATAGGCCACCCCCCTCCACGGCTAGAGGTATTCAGGAAGTAATTCAGACTGCTCTGAACAGAAGGAAACAGCTCCTGGGTTGCCTGAATCACCTCTTGGTCAAATATGAGGCATGCATGAAGTGCAACCTACTCTCTCTACATTTGCAGAGCACCATCATTTTCAACTTTTCAGCAATGATGAGGTGTTTTCTGGGCCTCTTAACACATGTAGCACTGATAGCACTTTTATCTGCCAAGATTTGATGCAAATAACAGGCCTTTCCAACAAAAAGGAACACTGCACTTTTGCATGAAAACACAGGCATAAAGTTTGTTCATGTTTAACCCAGCTAACGTTTAACTTGGTCTTGTGCAGAATGAACCAGATAGGTCCTGTTTTGTCTTCATATTTCAACTTGTTATCTTTGTCATATCAAAAAATAGTAATGTACCACATGGCTTTTCTAAATCAGTGATAAACTACCGGTACAGGTACATATGCAGAGACAACATTGTATTTTAGTTATATAAACATATAGTGCACTGAGGTGAGGTGCAACAGGCTCAACAGGCTATCTTGTGTTCTCCTGATGCTAAGCATCACAGACCAAGTTCAGGAACTAAAAGACAATTTTGTTGCATTGCAAACTTTGTCCAATGAGTTCTTATCTTACTGAACTAAATTTAAGATGTAACAGATATTCGCAGAAATTTCCATCAGAACCCAAAATTAGTCTGGTGGGGTTCAGAAGAACAATTAGAAAGCCGAGTTTCAATACACTGAGGTCTCTTACTTTAGGATTTTTGTGTATCTTTGTAGAATATCTGTAAACATACCACACACAGAGTGTAGAGTGGGTATTAGGACTGGTGAATAACGGTCTGGCACAGCACCTGGGTTAAATCATTGATGAATTTTACTTCCCAAAATCTTTGAATATTATCTCTTTGGTGTGGTCAATTTCTGGGACCTAGTAGAATGCCTGCTTATAAGGACAGTGGGCAATAATATGAACAGCCTCCCAGTATGTTGTCTGTTTCATAACATCTCTGGACAGTTAGCAAGGTGCTTAACTATAGTGTGCGTATAGCATATTTAGCCTACGGCAGAAAATGATGATATATCTCAGCTGCTAGGAAAAGCTCAAAGAGTTGTGCATAGGTTCTGATGATATTTTTATGTTGCACTTTTAAAGTTTTTCAAAACCCCACATTATCCCTAATCTTCATAATCCCAACCATTACTGCTTTAAATATTATATAATGGCTACATTATCAGTTTCACATTGCATCAAAACTAGCTTTATAATCTGAGTCATTTTGTTCTGAAATGTAGAACTGAATAACACAAAAAGAACTGGGGAGAATGACTTTGAGCATAATCTCTTATTCTACCGTATAAAATAAGACACAGTGAGGGTCTGTACATCTATGAATACGTGGGATTAATCAATGTAAAAGTTGGTGGAAAGACAGAATAAAATAAATCAGAACCTATGAAAACCTTCATCAAACTTTGCTAAGCAGCTGAGATTTGTAGAACAGATATATCAACGTTAATGTGGGGAGATGCTGGGCATCATGTTGAGTGACTGCTTGAGGGAAGGTTAAGCAGCAAAGCCTCCAGTGGCCAAGGGTCACTTACTACCTGCACGTTTATGTTCTGTGGCAGATGGTGGAACAGGAAATGGTACTGGGTGCTTAGTGAGATTTC
>JAUUEG010084303.1:0-10908 GCA_032361445.1 Panulirus gracilis | reverse complement strand
TGACCCACCAACCCTGCCTGGCGCAATTCGCCTCATCATGGTCAAAGATAAAGCTTATATAACAACTTCCTTTTTGATTATCATCCGGGTGATTATAGATATGGAGTGACACTGTCTTCCCTCGTTGATAAATATTGAAGTGAGCCAAGTACACATCCTCACCATCTTTAAAGAGATCTCTTCGACCAAAGCTGTGGTTCGAGCACTCGTGTTCTGAGGCCTCTGGGTCAGAGAACCTGGGGAGTCAGGCTGGGAGAGGCACGTCCTCCCCTCCACCCTCATCCACCTTTCATCTCCGCTCGAAATCGCAGCAGATCTGTTGTTACTCGTGTGGCCAAAACATGACCCATCCCCTCGCCAGAATGATTCCGTCTGGTCTCTGGGCCAAAAAAAGAAAAATAAAAAGTCTCAAAACAACTTCCGTCGACCTCCCATTCTTTCTGCCACACTGTCGATATCACAGACGTGCCTCTGGTTGATAAAAGCAATCAGTTCGGTCCTCCTACAATCTCCAAATCCACTCCAGATGATTTCGAAATTCTATTACGTTCCGATTTATTTCCTATTTATCCTACGTCGTTTTCTTTACTGAATTTCCGTTCGGTCCTTTAAGCAGCCCTTTCTTTGAACACAAGCAAGGTGTACTGCCTCATACACGGAGACTCTATCGGTGAATTTGGGAAAGTCTTCAGGGGTCTTCACCCTCCACAGCCCAGGCTGAACCTACGCTGGTGGCTTGGGTCGCTGGTCGACTAAGCATGGTTGATCGTGTGTATACCTTCTGCCTTTCATGGAAGTCACACCTTTCACCTAATCTTGATACTACACACAGGTACAACCTACTCCAGCGACGGTGACTATGTCAATCCTCCCAGTTAGCGTTCTAACGCTCACACTTCTAGTCTCCCACGTCTGGTCTTCTCAAATCTCATTTCCATATCATCTCTTTCTTTTTTCTCTCCTTATCGGAACGGTTTCGTAAAGGCGGCATCAACTGGTGATAGACATCTTCTACAATGCTACTTCCTGGCCAACATCTATGAAATATCTAGGAAATCGTACGTTGTCCACCTCGATGTTACTAAAGCTGTTGATAAGGTCTGCCAAGCCGGCTTTTTACCATCAACTTCCCACATTTTCCGTTTTCCTCCATTACGATTGTCGACGAAATGCTGTACTACCTTTCTCTTTGGACCAGCGATTTCCATGATGGACGGTCGATATCAAATAATGCATCAGTCTCTCCTACCCTCTCTATTCAAAACGGTGTTTCTCAAGGTTCTGTCCTGTTGCCTATTCTCTTTCTCTTTTCTATTAACGTCTTTCTTCTTAAAAAAAAAAAGAAATTATTCACATAGTGATGACTTAACTCTGCAGTCTTCTAATTCTTTAGAATCTTCGCCATTCTTCTCCTGCTCACCGAAATATAAATAACCTTGGCATCAGTGTATCATAAAAATGTCTAAAAAAAAAAAATGGGAACCTTGTTTAGACTGAAGATTCTTCTCTCCTGAGGAGTTACCTGAATCAGACAAGGATTCGTCCATGTGTGGAGTGCTACTCCATATCTGACGAGGTTCTGGTTCCACGTATTTACTTATCACCTCTCCTGGTAGGACTTCAGATCTTGACCCACTTTCCCTGTGCTCCCGAGGGCTGGCTACTCCGTGCGCCTCCACTCCCAGCCACCCCACTCGGCAGTACTCAGCACGCTACTGCCTCACATGATTATTGTGCGGCCGGTGGAAACTCAAGGGTGAGCCATTCTGGCGTTTCTTTTCTTTCGCTCCACCGCAAGGCTATAGACCAACTTAACCATCTCGTGCCAGCCTTGAGAGATACGACCTGTCCCTTATTTTCCCGAAGGTTAAGCTTCCTACTTCCTCAAAAATCCTTCATTACATTCTCTCCCGTATCTCTCCTCTCTTCTGGCACCCTGACCCATCTTCGTACCTAAGACTTGGCCTGGATCAGGATCTCCGCCTGTGACTTGGAAGTTACCTTGGAGTAGTCTTCTGGGGCCTATCATCCGAGCTGGGCCCAGTGCTGAGTTGAGGAGTTGGTCGACCAAGCTGTTGGAAGCCGCGGCCCGCAGTCTGGCTGGTCTGGTCCACTTTGTAAATACTAATGCCTTTGCGACACATACAGGATAGCGGCACCATCTTCACCTGCCGTTCCTTAGATCAATGTTAAGGCCATTGAAGATGAGCAAGTAGATCATCTTCTCCGAGGAGTAGCGTTACTGGGTCGAGGACTGGGGGGTTCCTACCAGTGAGGATGTTTAGGGAGGGTAGCTTAGAGTGTGTTTGAGGGAGGTTGTCCAAGTTGTATCTCAGTGTGGGTGTTGAGGGAAGGTGTCCAAGTTTGAGTGTTGAGGGAGGGTGTCCTAGTGTGGGTGTTGAGGGAGGGTGTCCCAGTGTGAGTGTAGAGGGAGGGTGTCCTAGAGCAGGGAGTGAGTGTCTGCCATGACTGGTGCTCCCTGTAGCCACCGGGAGCAGCGCTGCCTAGCACAGGACGCTCATCTCTCCAACCTAAACTCCCTCAGGGAGAATAATTTCAACCCTCCCTAACCACAAGACCATTGTTCACACACTATAGCCACACAATGCAACACCGACGTTAGACTTTACACCAACACAAACCACTAATGTTATTACAAAACTCCATTTCCTTCCACCGAAAATCAGGGTCTACATTATCGACGATATACCAGGACCTCCAATACAAAATTCTGCCCTTCCGTTGGTATAAGAAACAGTACATCAACAATGAATTAAAACAACAGCTTAAGAACACTGAGCAGAGGTATATGGAAGCAGAATCGTGAGTGTGGAGCCTCACAGGCTGGTGAGTGAGTGTATACAGCACTTATAGAGGGAGGAGGATTTGGAGGGGACGGCCCCGACCATGGATATAAGATATACCAAGTGTCAGAAAAGTGGAGGTGATGGGCAGTGTGGGAGGAGGATGCTGGTGACCCATCCCTCCCAGGCCGGCTCCTGCCACGGGTTACAGATGCCACAAGCCACCATGATTTTCACATACACTACACTACCACACTGTCTATGATCACAGGGCAATGTTGCCACACCACTCAGAGTACCACCACTATAACACACATACATTGCAATGATGCCAAATTAACCATAATCCCAAAAGCCTCGCTAGCCAACTGGACCTACATACATTCCGGCTTATAAAATGACACCAATTACTGCATAAAAAGCAAGAAAAAAAGAATCTACGAAAACTGTCCTGACAAACCTTATCCACAGATGCGTTTGGCGTATCACTACACCCGTGTGCCTCTCAGAGCGCCATACACTGCGATGTAATTCTTTAGATATACGGAGCATCGTCTCCTTAATTACGACGGTACGACCCTTGAGTACGACGTCACGATCCATGGGTATGATGATTTTTTCCCCCTCCTTCGCCCTAGGAGTTCACCGGAGTGTTCTTAGTGGTCTAGAACCCAAGGTGGGTTGGCGGTCAACCAAGCCGATGGAAGCCGCGGTCCGCAGAGCCACAGTAACCACCACAGCCTGGCTGGTCTGGTGCACTTAGTAAATACTCACCCCAGACCTTCTCTAAGGCCTCTTACAGCGTTTCTAATGGTGGCAGGTCAAAGGCCAGATTATATAATACGAGTCATACCGTCGTGTTCAAGGGTCGTACCGTCACATACAAAGCTTAACGGTCGTAAGGCCATGTTCAAGGACCGCGCCGTTAGATTCAAGCTCAAGGCTCGTACTGGTGTGTTCTGAGGTCATCGTCGTTCACCAAGTCTACTGACTGTGATAGACCTGTGCTCAACCATCCCCGTCCAGAGGTCACCAGCCACCCTACCACCTCCGCGGCAGCAGAGTTCTCTCCGCCGGAGGCAAGAAACTTTTAAAGACGAAGGAGCAGGAGAGACACGGCAGAATGAGAAAGACGTCCATTCATTATTCAGCCTAACCAAACGATCGTAAAAAGTTGGACATACAAGTTGAGAGCAGCAGCAGGAGCAGCAGCAGTAGTAGTAGAAGTAGCAGGAACAACTGAGGCGACAGTGGTAGTAGGAGGAGGAGCAGCAGCTACAGCAGAAGGGGTCGTCGTCCTCGTCGGCAGTGGGTCGGTCCGTGGGTGGAGGAGCTTCTCGTTTGAAGGTGGCGGTGGCCTCCCCGACCTCACGCCTCTCCCAAGCCTCGCGTCACCACACACACACTACTCTTGTATCTTCATCAATAGTTTTCTTCCAGATACATCAAGTCTGCTGATGTGAACCGAGGACTTTTCTATTTACCTTCTCGATTCTTTCCTTTGGGACACACAAGATTCATCTCCCTGCCCGTTCGCTCTCGACAATACACCCAAAATATTGCATCCAAGTCTCGTAAAACTGCTGATATTTTTCAACAGTTCCAGTCTCCTCAACTGATTCTATCATCAATTTTCTAGTCTCCTCAACTGATTCTATCATCAACGTTGGCTACAAAAAGATCCACCGCGAGTCTGGCATCTCTCTTATAGGGTAGACAGAAGGGCCGGAACTTTGTCCATTACACCTGTCCACCAGGCCACACGCCAGGGAAGGGCCCGCCTCCCGGCCGACCTCTGTCGTGTCACCTCGATTCTCGAGGGTCGTAGTCCTTTGTGTAAGGGAGTGAGGGAGGAGGCTTCAGGTCGTAACGCTTTTACCGCCCTGAAAATGGAAAGTCATATCTTGTAGCGTCGAAAATAAAATGGTACCGGTAAATGCCACCTCGAATCTTACCAATTCAGTTATGTTCTTATGACTCTCACATCGCAAATAGCGATGTCCAGATCAATACACACAGGCACAAATCACTGGCACTGGTGTGTGCATCAGGGTCGAGGTGCTTCATCAGTGTCGAGGTTATTGAACAAAATGAGAAAGAAATATGGTACCACATGATGGTACGGTCTATCGGTTCGTGTGATCCATATAGGACTACCTTCATATGTATGATGCTCGTAGCACACGTTGAGTGTATACATCATGCTCTTGTAGAGTAGCAGGTACACGTGATTCTCATGGATCTGCTACTTGCTTCCTCCCTCTCTGTGTGGAAAACATCGTCCTCGGGGAGGAGGGAATTGTAGAGTTTTTCTCCCACTGTGTGTGAGTGTGTGTGTGTGTGTGTGTGTGTGTGTGTGTGTGTGTGTGTGTGTGTGAGCCACTTGCGTCAACCTCACTGGCGCTTCAGCCAAACTTGCTTGTGGAAAGTGACTTGCTGAATATTTCTTCCCTTTGTATAAGTTTGTTTAATCTAAATCTACTCATGTATCTTTTCTGTGGTTGTCCGTGGCATAGTGGCGGTTCTGGCTTCCATGTTTATCTGTGCGCCAGCTGGGTTATGGTGGAAGTCAAGATAGCCAAGGATGCATGCGGTCTGTCCGTGTCATAATGGCTACCACAAAAATATAGAAAATAGGTTGATGTTATGGTTATCATCCCTCCTGGCCCTTCCAAAGAAGGTTTTCTGATAAACCATGATGTGTCTGGCAACACCTGTCCCTCTCCAACACTAAGACCATCCTCCCCAACACTAACATCATCCTCCCCAACACTAACACCAGCCTCCCCAACACTAGCCCCATCCTCCCCAACACTAACACCATCCTCCCCAACACTAACACCATCCTCCCCTTCCACTAACACCAGACTCCTCCACGCAGACCCCGGACCACATAACCGGTGTGTCTACACGCGGTCTTCCCATCTGGACTCTACCAGGCTTCATTATACTGGGTAATACACACAAACCCCAAGCGGGAAATCTCATTAACATCGCCCGTCTCACATTAAACACCTTCCCCTTCCCTCCCTAACTATGCAGACTCCCACAACAACACCTCCCTCTCCCTAAAACCTCATTAAGGCTTCAGGTGTGAGACGCGCCAATATACCCCGGGTAGTGAGAATAAGGTATACATAACCTTTGAGAATATTTGCATACATACATTTTCTCATCACAGGCTTAAAAAAAAAAAGAGGAAGAACAATGTAATCACAGCCCTTGGCACACACAGCTGGGTAAAATCATGAACGGGTCTGCATATCATTATACGCCCTCACCTAAACAAGCTCAATAATTACCTACTTATACACTCCATAAATCGACCTCTAAATTTCCCTTTGATCCTCACAATGACGTGAAAAAAAAAAAAATCTTGAAGTCCAAGGCCCACATCACAAACAATCTACATACCCCTGAAGCTCAAGACCTACACCACAAACAATCTACTTACTCCTGATGCTAGAAACCCACACCACAAACAATCTACTCACCCCTGATTCACGAAACCCATACCACAAACAATCTACTCACCACTGATTCACGAAACCCATACCACAAACAATCTACTCACCCCTGACGCTAGAAACCAACACCACAAACCATCTTCTCACTCTTGAAGTACGAGACCAGCACCACAAACAATTTACACCCCCCTCCCTGAACACGACCTACATCACAAGCAATCTACAGACACCTGAAGTACGAGACCTACATCACAAAGAATCTACAGACCTAGGAAGCATAACACCCACACCACAACCACGCCCCTGAAGCTGGGTAGGTGTCACACACCAACCTGAGTTCATCAGTTCTTCCCCTACTTCCTCACGGGCGTATGCTGACAAATATACATGACTTCATTCACCATACATACAGAAATGACCATAAGATTTTTCCGCGACGATTTCAGGGAAATACACGATCAAAACTAAAAGGCAAAAGGAACAGTTAACCTCCGCAGCATGACGGTGCCACCCTCGGGTATGAGAGCAAGTGCGACCTGACCCATAAGGGTGAGGTTAAGGGTCTAGCTAATCACAAGTTAGGGTTGCTGGGCCATGTTGGAGGTCGTACCGCCCTTCTCGACGGGTCGTAGGGAAACACAATACTCATCACAGCCACGTCGTGAGCAATTTCACCACCTATCGATGAAACTTGAGCCATTATTACCAGTGGTTATCTGCTGGACTCTCGTTTTCAGTGTCATCTACTCCCCAGCGAACACATTCCCATCCTGATAACAGAGCACAATATCAATAAAGTGCTCAAACCTACACAACAATTACAGTACCACTCCTCAACACCTAAAGTAGTTAGTTCCTCCTGGTCTCAAATGTCTGATGGATGTTGACCCACGAGCGATTCGAAGACAAAGAAAAATAATCCCTTGCGATTCGAAGACAAAGAAAAATATTCCTTTAAACTGAAAAAAAAATGTCGTCTAACAACTTGCTAAACCAGGGAACAGCTGTACCCCCTCTGGCATGCAGACCAATGCCTTCCCTTACACAATAACATGACTCAACGATAAGGTATGACAATGACAAACACCGACGAGTCCCGGATTCCAGAGGCCTCCCCTCTACACACACACACACACACACACACACACAGAGGGGGCAACACGAGTGTAAAACTCTCCCCCAGTACCACACAAATGGTGACCACATCACACATGGGTAGCAGGGAAGGCAAGTCTCCCGTACATCTTGCCCAGACAACACATTCATCATTCGTAACACCAGGACAACCACACCAGACTTCAGCAGGATACGAACCAAACAGACAATTATACTTATAAAACATCAGAAGACATGATTTCTGGGTTGGTCTAAATCGATTTCTGCCGCCCCTGCGGCACGCCAGGGTAAACAATGTCAGTTGCTTAATGTCTGCTTTTGTCTTTCATTTTCTTGTTAACCAAAACTACTTCCAGGTCATTGTAATTTCCAGGTGTCCCTGCCTTCACGATGCAGACTTGCTCATGTTTCGCATTTTATTTCTTCAGTCACGATCTTTAAGAATAATGCATTGGATTTTGATGGTATGATGATGATGTGATGTGATCCTCTGCTTCCCTACAACTGTGGAAGAAACTTTAGGTGTATTTAGGAACTGGAGGTCAATTGTCTCTCTTTCTTCACTGATAGAGAGGTAGACCAGTGCTGTATCAACCCCCAGAACGTGATAGCTGTGAGTTACCACAGGTGTAGAGGCCAGTGTTGAAATCATTACCAGGAAGAGTTTGTGTTCAGGGGACAGTATAGTTGTGGGTCTATACAGTAACAATTCACCGTGCTCAAAATATACCTACTGTATCCTATTGCAGTGTTGTGAGAATACAATCACTGTATCTTTGTTATGGTTGTTGTGTGGCGTGTATACAGTTCCTGACATGAGGAAGTAGTGAACAGACAAAAGTGAATGTAAAGTGAGGTGTTAAGTTAGAGAATGTAAGACATGGACGTGTACTTATATGTAATGGCGTGGAGTGGTGTTGGTGATGATGATAGTGGTGGTGGTGGTAGTGGTGGTGGTGGTGATGGTGGTGGTGATGGTGGTGGTGATAGTAAAGCTAGTGATACCAGTGGTAGTGGTGGCGAGGGAAGGCTTGCCTCAGGGAAGGGACACATGTTAGGCTTCTTCCCCTCCCCCCCAAACCCCACCCATCCCAAACTCCCCCCCCACCTCTCTCCCTCACTCTCTCATGTTTCCCTGCCCCGTACACCCCACATCTTCAGTACTCCTTCCTCAGTGTCCTATCCTTCTCTACACCTCTACTACAAACGCTGCAACATTCACGTTTCTCACACATTTCCACACATTTGCCTCCCACCAAACCCTCCTCTTCAGTCATATTTTCTGTCATCTTATTGTCAGCTACCTTACCATAGAACATTTATTGGACGATTTCCATAATCCTCACTACTTCTTTCACGGACGCCCCGCTAATAAGAAATCTCCATTAATACGGATTCTCCGCTAATATGAACGCCCTGTTATACAGAACACCTTACCCAGCTCCTGCTAACGCGTAACCCTATGACTGAACCACTTACACATACTCTGTTGCCCAAACACTTAATCTCCCTACTAACCAATCACCCTGCCAACCATCTAATCAATCACTCTGCCACCAGCCACCCACATATCCTGCCTTTCTAATCACCCAGCCGCCCCGCCACCCTGCCGTTACGAGATAAACCGCCCAGAGGAAATTCCAGAAATATTTCCCACCTCACCCCATACTTACCCCTCCACGCATACCAATGTGGGTCTCTGTACCCTACACAGGTTTCTAGGACAACTTTGTTCTTGTTCTTCGTTCTTTTCCCAAATTTCCTATAACACAATCTCTCTTTCCCCCATATCCATATCGTTCTTCTCTGACTGCTTCTCCTCCTGCTCCCTATCATCACTCCCACACCCTGTTCCCTCTCCCTCCCCCCATCCAGAAGTTGTTCCCAGGGCGGCATAAGAAGTTTGCAAGTTGTTATACAATTGTTGTGGTCGAACGCTGCGGTTCCTCTGTCATTCGTTTGGTCACAGACCTAATGTGGAGTTCTCGAGAGAAGAAATTATTTCCGGGTCGTTTTCCGCTAGGCGGTGCTGGTGCCGTAAGGCGACGGACTGGGTCTCGCTCCGTTCATAAATGGGTTAATAGATCTTATTTTTTCTCGTTTTGTGGTCAACTTCTCTCAATTTTCTTTAGAAAGTCTCTTCTGAGCTAGAGTTTATTTGCTTTGAATGTCTCCATTTGGCTGGTCTTGTTAAGCAAGTCTTTAAATGGGAAAACTTTGTTTTGAAAACCACGTATGCGCTATGTTACTTACACTGTAAGAAATTGTGGTCGACTTTTTTTTCTTTTTTTTCGCTTTCGTAAGAAGTTTCTTGTTGCCTCGACTTTTTCTTTAATGTAATGAAGCTATTTCAGCTCGCTTTCCCTTGGATGACAAACTTCTCTAGCTTTCTGTCTGTATATATTTGTGGCTACCGATAACTAGAGAGTGGTTGGTATTGGAGGCTGTGGATAGTTTTAGGCAGCTATGGTCATCTATGGACGACTGTAGATGACTTTGGAAGGCTGCAGGTGTAACTGATAATAGCTGATTATAGCTGGCTATATGAATGGCTGTGGGTGCTTGGCTGAGTATAGTTGGTTCTAAGTGACTATATGTTTACTGGCTGAATATAGATGGTTATAGATGGCTGTAGTTGGATACAGATACAATTAGTGGCTATAGGCACCTGTGGGTGGCTATACTGCCAATGGCTGGCTGTATGTAGCTTTGACGACGATTAACTTGAGATCATAAGAAAAATCCGAATGAAAACCTGTTGTCTCTCGAGGAGAGGAACATCGGGACTCTGACTCGTGAGATTAATCTCAGTTGAGATCATGAACTTCGCTCACTTCTTGGCTCATGCAGGAAGGTTCTTCTGGATCATGAGTTTACTTTCACATTCCATTTGGTAAACCATTCCAGAGTTAACAAGTAAACTGCTTGTGTCTGACACACAGGTTTTTAATCCTAACGACGGTAATAATGTATGATGCTTTACAAATATGTGTGTGTTTTCTAGTTATCCAAGTCTAGATTTTGTACTCTGATATTTGTATCCAGATATTCTAATGAAGATTTTCAGCTCAAGATTTACAATATCGAATAGCTTTCCACCCTGCCTCGCTGAGAGCTGTTTACATCTCACAATCATGTAAATTTAGAAGGTCCGAATGTCTGAATATAAAAGGTCTGAGTGTTGACATCGCTCTGCACTTATGAATATTCTGATTCACTGCTTCTAATTGAAACGATTCATCCGTCGAAGAGAAAATCACACAGTGATGTTCGATTCTTCTTTCTCTCGTCTTTTGCGCTGACCTACGCCGAGTATGACCTAACTATACAGTGGTCATACTTGTGCCATAAACCGATCATACACGTTACCATATACCAACCATACCAGTGTCAAGCAATGACCATGCCCCTTACCATAGGCAACCCATAACCCGACCATACTATTTAGACCTCCCCCAGCCCATCCTCGACCTCTGGTACACACACACACACACACACACACACACACACACACACGCACC
>JAUUEG010084083.1:0-10393 GCA_032361445.1 Panulirus gracilis | reverse complement strand
GGGCCTGTAACAAAAAAGGGAGATAAGAAGGGCAATAATGAGGCTGAAGGTAGGAGAGGCACCTGGAGTGGATTGGATTATGGTTGAAAAGCTAAAGTATAGAGGAGAAATCGTGATAGAGTGGATGCGTCTTATATGTAACTTAGCATGGAAACAGGTTATGCTTGAGGATTGGGTGAAAGCTCTTATTGTCCCTTTATTCAAAGGAAGAGGCACTAAGGATATAAGCAGAAATTATGGGGGAAAAAGTCTGTCAAGTATGCCAGGAAAGTGTATGCAAGAATATTAGTTGACAGAGTGAAGGAAGTGACTGAATGCAGAATAAGTGAAGAGCAAGGGGGTTTTAGGAAAGGTAGATGTATGGATCAGATTTTTGTAATAAAGATGACCGGTGAAAAGTATTAACCAAAAGGCAAGAAGTTGCATGCAGCTTTTATGGATCTATAGAAAACATATGACAATCAAGAGGAATGCTTTGTGGGATGTGTTAAGGATATATGGTATAGGGGGACAACTGCTGAATGGTGTAAAAGCCTTCTATATAGGAGTAAAGGTGTGTGTAAGAGTGGATGGAAAGTAGAGGTGAGTGAAAGTTTTGAGATACATGTAGGTGTTAGGCAGGGCTGTGTGATGTTACCGTGGCTTTATAATAATAATAATAAACATATGGACAGAGTGATAAAAGAGATGAAAGCAAAACTACGGAAAAGGGGTGCAGAGATGGAGTGGGGTGGTGAGATATGGTGGCTAGTAGCAAGCCTGTTTATGGATGATACTGTGTTGTTTGCAGTGAAGAGTTGAAGGTTGTAAGTGTGTTTTATGATGTGTGTAGCCATAGAGGATTGAAATCAAATGCCAATAAAAGTAAAGTAATGGTGTTTAAAAGGAAGCAGAAAGAAAGTATAGATTTTGTAAAACCATACAGAAAGATGAAATGTACTAAATTGTGCTGTCGATATGGGGGGGGGGGACAGGAAGAAGTGAGGGAATTTAAGTATCTAGGAGCTGTCTTGGATAAAGTTGGTGATATGGAAGGATAGATAAGGGAGAGAGCAGTACAGGGTAGAAGAGTCATGGACATGGACTGAGGCATAGAGGTCAAGAATCCAGGCTGTGGAAATGAGCAATCTGAGAAGAGCATGTGGTGTGACTAGATGGAATGGAGAAATGAAAGGGTGTATGAGATATATGGTATGGCAAGGAATGCAAAGGTAGTGATTTGTGGAGTGGTAGAAAGGGTGAAATGTAATACTTTGAAGTGGTTTGGGCATGTGGAAAGAATGCAAGACTGAGAGTTTACAAGGATAGTGTATGATAGTACAATCAAAGGGGTTGGTGTGATTGGAAGACCACCTGTGACAAAGGCAAATAGGGTGGAGGAATACTCGAGGGAGAAAAACAGAGGAATATGTGGAATGGTGTATGTGAGGGAGGCATGTAAGAACAGGGATACGTGGAGATTCTCTCGCTGTAGCCATCCTTTAATGGGAGTTCCCAGGGGGAACAGGCATCAGAGATACAGATAACTCCAGTTCACTCTATCCCTTGCACGCTTCACACCCTCCTGCAAGTTTAGACCCACAGCATTTAAAACTTCTTTTACTCTATCCTTCCATCACCAATCCAGTCTCTTCCTTCTCCTTGTCCCATCCTCTTCTAACACATATACCCTCTTTGTCAACCTCTCCTCACTCATCCTCTCATGTCCAAACCATTTCAGCACACCATTTAAGCTCTCTTAACTATACTTTTATCAAAACTCTGTCCCTACCATCTCTTACTGTCAAACCTCCTTACACCAATATTGTCCTAAACATTTTATTTCCAAAACAGTCACCCTCCTCCATATTTTCTCCTCTAGATCCCATGCCTTACAACCACACAACACTGTTAGGACTACTACACCATCAAACATGCTCATCTTTGCCCAGATAATGACCTCTTTGCAAACACTCCCCAATTCCCCAAGGACCTTAGCCCCTCACTCACCTTATGGCTCACTTCAACTTCCATTAGTTCCATTCACTGTCATATCCACTCCCTGGTACCAAGAATATCCTACTTCCTCCAGGCCCTCTCTATTGAAACATGCTGCAACTCACCTGTCTTTTTCCACTGCTAAACAAAAAAAAATGTTTTTATTCATTTACTTCTAGCTTTCTCCTTTCACACTCTAAACTCAGAAATCAGCTTCTCACTTGGATCTGCCACCAGAGCCACATCCTGGCGAGGATGCAGATCTATCCCACTCACCAAAACATAAAACAAAACAACCATGGTGACATGACAACCCTGCTATAGGCCAACCTTCACCTGAAATCACTCGCCCTTCTCTCTTCCTACTCACACATATGCTCAGCTCCCTCAATTGAAATCAATCAGTTCTTCTAACATCTCTCCCACACAATATATTTTTACCACCCTCCACAAAGCCTCTCTGTTAACACTATCATGTTCTTTCTACATATCAATAAATGTCACATACAAATCCTTCTTTCTCTATGTACTTTCCATTGACATTCTTCAAAGTAAACACCTGATCCAGACACCCTCTTACACTTCCGTAGCCACATTGTTCCTTCCCAATCTGATGTTTTATGCATAACACCACTTTCTCAGTCACCACTTTCCCATACAACTCACCTACTGCACTTAAGAAACATATACCTCTGTACTTTAAACATTCATTTTAGTTCACTTTGTCTTTACATGGTGGCACTATTCAGGTATTCTGCCAATCCTCAGAAACCTCATACATTCATTCAAAATCCTTACTAACCCATCAAAATGGTGTTATCAAACTTCCCCTGCATGTGGCTACACAGTGAGCAAAAGTCACCTTCAGTGAGGCCATATCTTCATCAGGGGATGAAAAAGGGGTACAGTCTCCTCAAGGAATTTCCTGCTACAAATGAGTCCATTATCTCTTTGATTAAGGCACAGTCTTGAAGCTGCAATAGCCCCATGAAAGGGGTCTTGAGATTGCATAATCAACCATATCATTATCAAAAATTGCATAAACCAGCTGAGAGCAAAATTAAGAGAACTAGTAGACTGAAACAATTATTCACTATTCATAAGCATAAAGCTCTACTTAATCTCTATTACAGATAGGATACCATGAAGACAGACCTGACCTCAGGAACTAACAGATATATGTATCTATTATTAATTACGCATGAAGCCGGTGGACAAATTAGTGTTTTCTTGCCTCTTTTCAACAGGCATTTGTGCAGGAAACATGTACTCATGATTACATAGGAATCATGAAAAAAGTTTAGTTTTATCATGGTGTAGATATCAAATAAAAGCTGAACTACCACATGAAGACTTGTGTATAGGGTGCATTGTTGCTCAGTATTTAGACTATGTTATTTTCCTTTCTTGTATTGTAAAGGTTATATACTTTTTTACAAAAAAAAGATCCATAGTTTCTTACATGCTTAGGGTCATGATACATTTACTTGTTGTTTCACTATGATTTACGATGAAATTGTAAGGATGTACATCTTGGTTTCTGAAAAAAATGGAATTAAACTTTGAGCCATGATAAACAGTAAAAGTATGATAGTGACTGTTGACTAAATATTGGCTCAGATCCTCAAAAAAAGAAACAGACTCAAATCCTCAAAAAAAGAAACAATAGACTCAAATCCTCAAAAAAAGAAACAATGGAGTCTTGATCCTTAATTAATAATGGTAGTATGATGATGCAAAAGCACTCCACAAGCACACATAATATGTACAGTGTATATATGATTATGAAAACTATGTTAAGTGTTTCTTGAGGGAAACAGGCTAATACATTGGAAGAGAAGGGCATTTGCCTTCCATATCATTTTCCTTGAGTAATATTCCTAAGACAAGCAAGTTGTTGTTAAAGCGGCACAAAAATTTAAAGAAAATAACAGTTTAGCATTTTGTAAATAATATAAATATTGTTATGTACATGGTTATGTACAAGTTCAGGTTGAATTGTTGTTTAAGATGTACCAAGCTATATATTTCTCTTCTCTACAGCATTCACAAACACTCTTAGTGTAATACCCTCACTCAATGGAAAAAATTGTACCTCTTATTACTCTGATATCTACATTGTTATAATCACTGTATCATGAACATTCTTCGGATGAAAATTTGACTCTCCTTGGTACAGGCTTCCTGTCACCCAGGATGTGCACCTATAACTGTTAACTCTTCATTTGTCTCCAACTGTCTGTCTGTTGTTTTTCTTAATCTTATTAACCTATAACTCTGTATCAGATACTGCATTACCTTCTTTTTTTTTACAAACATTTATAAATTTGAAAAGTCCTTCTAGGCACTTTTGTTAAATGGTGAGCTGTATAATTCTTTCTTGTCTCAGACTGGAGGATTGCATGTTTGTTTCATATCTAAAGTAATGATAAAATCATACTTGAGGAAAATGAAATAGCCACCTCGCTATCATACATGTATTTGTTGTACAATCATATTCCATTACTTTATTTTTAGGAAAAAATTTTCTTTAAACATTCTTTGTGAAATGTGACCACAAATTATACTCCTTTATCACTGTGTATGCTATGGATTTTTGTTCTATGCAGTCGTTACTAATAAATTAAATTTCATAATCAAAATATGATTTCCATGAACATGTGCAACTTGTGGACACAACTGAACATGACCCAATTCTTTATCATTTCACAAATGGTGAGGAACTTAATTATAGAATGATAACTTCATTATATGTTGTTGGAACATTAGGTCTTGTGAGTGAGATGATATAGAGGTCAGGTACAGGTATGTCCATGTGGTGCAAAGCTCTATTAAACTGACAACTGAGGAAGCACTAGGGAGGATTTTCACTAGCTACCTGCTAAATAACAATCATTGCCAAGGGATTAGCATGACTGAAACATCATACGTAGATAGTGTAGAAAGTTATGTCGACATATAAAGTGTATATACAGGACCTTCTATGTTAGAGGTAAACAGTGGGTTGAATGTTATCTCTGTCATTGGGACCTCCAGCTTAGCACTCTGTGCTTGTGTTCTGTAGATGCAAAACTAAAATGAACAACCCACTTAAAGGCTAGTTTGTTGTCATGTATATTTTAGTATGGTACATATTCAATGTAATTAGTGTCTGCTGATATCTAGTTGGTGGATTACTTGACCCAAAGGTTTTTGCTTAGATACGTTTATAGGTAGAGTTTTGAATGTGGTAATCATGGGAATTTGATAAATATATACTAAAATTCATATTATATGTTTGCCTAAAAAACAAATTAGGGGTGCATATTTCAAAGTCTACTGCTCACCTGAAGCTGTCATTTTGGAAAAATAGGCTCGGGTGGAACTACTGAGAAGTTTCATATGTCTAAGGGAATTACAGGGATGATGTACAAAAGCAGTTATACCAGAACCTCTCCCAGAGACAATATCTGCAAGGATGCTTAATAAATTTGTAAATAAATTAAGATCATACAAGATCAAAATGGATTTCACATATTGAATTCTATTGGCCTTTGTAATGAATCCATGCTAGATGTTTCATACTTGGTCTTTCCTTTAAGGAGGTCTTTCACCCAGCAGGCATTTCCTATTAGATGAAAAAGAAAAAAGAAAGAAAACTAGAGGTAGCACAGTCAGCCATTAACTATAGTTTTCTCTCCTATAGCTTCTCTCAGTTGCCAGGATGTTTCTCTTTCATTCCTAACATTTCTAAGCCAACTTTTCCTTTTCTCAGCCAAACTGATTTTCTCGCAGAGCATTGTGAACTGTGTTGTAAAATGTCCCATTGATGGCATGTTAAAATTTAAAAAGAAATAAATCCTATCATTTTGCTACACTGATGTATAATTATTCCCATTTACGATACACATATTAAGTTCTGATGGATCAAACTGGAGTGTACATTGGAAAATTAAGTACTTACTTTGGGAATGAATTTAGTTACATTGTCACACAATGAACACAGGGAAAGAACATGTAGGATGCTCCATTTCTTAAACTTTTAATAGCATTCTTCTGTACTTAATCATTAAAAAAAAAGCCAGCAGCAAAGATCATTAGCATAAAGAACTACATGCTTATAATTTGTGGAGGCAACAAGCACCACAGTCTTTCCATTCAAGCAGAAACACAATCTTGAACTCTTGCCAGTTTTCCTGTTACACATGTACTCTGATTCAATATCTTACCTGTGAAGACAAACTGCACCTGCCATAAAAAATATGAATTTTTATGCTATTGTTTTTAATGAAGGCTTCAAAGTATTCATGACATATGCAAGCTACAAATCAAAAATTACTAAGAAGTACTACAAGCTTCGGCACCAAACATCAAATTCTTCAAATTTCAAAACATTTTCAACAAGACCTCTTTCACAAAGTATAAAATTAACTCAAAAAGTTTTAAGAGACAAGCAGATCATGTTTTGGTGCAGGAACTCCAGCAGCAGTCTGGTCCCCTTGTACCAAAGATGATCCTGATTTATGAGAGATTTTGATAGCTGTGCAGCTCTCTCTAGATTCCTTTGATTCAATGCATTATGCAATGTTGAAACAAATCCATCCTGAAGTTTCAGATATTTGCATAATCAGATGGGTTAATATTTCACTTCATATGCCCATCAACCTCAGGCTTAACTGAGAGACATCTGGTTATATAAGGAGGAAAGCAGCTTCTCTCCCCACCCTCCTAGATTGCTATGGGGTTCTACATCCAGCTTTTAGGAGCTATTGTTAAACCATAAGCTAACACGTAATAGTCTGATTATTGGTATGAATATGCACGTTTGATGTGATGTGGGTATAGCTATTGTTTTAGTATTTTGCAAGCTTAAAATCTTCAAATGAAAGTATTAGGTACAGACTGCTCCCAGAACAAAAGTAATACAATAAAGTGTAACAAATATAGCCAGTTCTCTGAGCAGAAAAGGAATCCTACCTATGTGGTAGGTATGTATCACTGAAAGGTGCAATGTACAAGTGAAATGACATAGTTAACTCAGTCTTAAAACACAGAAGTTACCATATACATAATGGTTATATTTCTGGTGAACATTATTACCTTGTCAAAGTTTTCTCAAAAACATTTTTAATACAAAAATATTATATTTCTGTTGCTACGAATTTTCAAACATAAAAAATATAACACTCACCCACAATGGTTGAGAGGCTTACTTATAAAGGCCTATTCAGGAGGGTAATTGAGTTATATCATGAAAGGGGCCATAATGTCTGCCTCTTTATCTGGGGATAAAGCTGTAGCCAACTGAGTATATATCATAGGAAGGTAGCTCCTTTAGTTTTCTTTTCCTGGATGCTCAAAAAGTTGTCCAAAGTTTGTTGCACAGCTTTCCTCATTACTATTACAACTCTTTGAGGATTTAAACCGACTGGTTATTTCCCTATTGACTTGTGAGATACATTCTCCGTGTGAGGCCATAGTGGTGCATGTGATCGAGTATATGCATAAAACCACAGGAAAATGAAACATGATAAGTTCCCAAGTATAATTTTGTGTAATGATCACATTGCCAAGGGAGATACAAAAATTAGATAGAAGACAGAGAACAGTCAGTTAATATACAAGGAAGAGACACAGCTAAGACGCCATTGGTAAACAAGAGTTACTGGGTGGTGGTGTTCGGGTCAGGCATCATGCCTGTCATAAAAAAGATTTATCATGTGGACAAGAAAGGGAACTATTTACAAATTTGCCCCACGGCAAAGCTATCGAGTATGTGTAGTCCTTCACTAATGTTAATGTTACAGTTCTTTAAGTATCTAATAATAGAAGATTTATTGATATATCTCGTTGTAAAGAAGTTACAGTTAGATACTGAATTGCCGCTACTCCAGTCATTGTAATAGTCATAATTTTCAACATGAATCAACAAAACATTATATTCTTTTCTTGGTCTTATACTATATTTATGTTGTTTAAGGCTAACATAAAGATCCTTGTGAGTCTGCTCAGCATAAAACATACTACAATTTTTACAAGGTATTCTGTAAATGAATTTTTTTTGCTGAGTTTTTGATTAAGATCTTTATAGTATTGTTATTACTGAAGGCTACATTCACAGAAAAAGATTTAAGCAACCTGGGAAGTAATGTAAGTGTATCACTAAAATGAAGAATTAAAAGATTCTTGGTATCAAAGGAGGTTTCTGTTTAACTCTATGAAATCATTTCTATGCCAATTTAAGTCATCACTTGTCTCACTTCAGTATGGATTTAAAGGCAACTTATAACCGTCGTATAAAATCTTATTCTCAATGACACATGGAACCACTTGATACCAAGGAGGATAAATCTTAATATTTTCAGCATATGTTTTCACAATACGCTTACTCAGCGGTCAGTCAGATATCTCTCACTTAGAGTACAATCATCGCTTCGACGATATGGTGTTAGGTAGTGCTTACCCACAATATCCAACACTGCTCAACGTTAGGTTCATAGTCACACTCCGATACACCGGAATGACGTACCATAATAGCCAATCTAGATCACCTACACTGACCAACAGAGACGAAATGGTATACAAAACCTCCATCACTGGTAGCAGATTCACATCCTCGAACTCACAGGTTGGTGCGATCAACCTCCTACTAACCAAGGTGGACCAGTGACAAACATACACGACACCTTCGGGCAACGTACACGTGTGGGGAGGGTCATAACTGGAGGGAACAGCTCATGCCAGCCATCTGTTGACATAACTCGCCCCACCAAGGACAAACCTACAGTTTTACGTAAACTTTAGCGATAAATCATGAAGCTCGTTACGTGAGGCCATTCATTACAGTGTACAACGGTATGGAATGTAGACTTTAAGTGGAGCCAGGAAAGCAGTAATGTTGTGAAGAAGGTTAAGTTTAATGATTGGATATTCTAGAGAGACGCAGAACTACCAGTGTGTGAATAGCGAGGGAGGCAGAAGAGGCATGAAAGAACTCGGGTGTTGATTTTAACAGTGTGAAGTAATAAAAAGAATAGTGAATGAAATAACAAGAAAATGACTAAGATGTGTATCACAATCGTCTTGGAAAAGCTTTTCCGTGGCCTTTATTACGATGTTATGCATACGGTTCCCTGCCACCTGGTATAATCTCACCGTAGTTTAACCTGCAGGGTATCACTTTGTGTCATTACTACTCGAATGACATTTAGACCTTAACTCCTCCTCGCGCAAATGACGAGAGCGTGATATACACACGAATGCTTCCATTCTTATCTTCGTAAATAAAAAACAAAGGAATTCAAACATACCTCTTGCTGCTTTCGAGGCTACTTGTGATAGAGTATGAGATATGACGCTCATATATCAGTGTCGTAAAAGTAGAAAAACTTAGTTGCTTTAAAAATATAGACAATGTAAGCTTATTCTCTTTTTTCTTCTTTTTTGTATCTATGAAGACTCAAATATTGTCCATCGTGGAACTGGAGCGGAACGTTTATCGAGTCTATTCTTAGACGTATCTATGGTACTGTTTTCAGACATTCAGACTGATAAATCATTTCATATGATAATATTTCCTGTTGAAGAAAATATACTTCACTTCATTCGACGTAAAACGTTCACCCACAATTTTGTAACCATTACTACAGGTGAGATCAGACGAATCTATTTTTCTTTTTTTCTTCTTTTTTACCTTGGAGGCCCCAGTCACGGAAAAAAAGTCCATATCAATGCCGGTCCCTAATTCAAAGATGGAGAGGTTAATGCAAGGGGAAAAACGGAGACAAGGGAAAGAATTAAAGAATCTTGCAAGAAATAAAGTGTTAAGTTATTGAGAAACCCATGAAAGGGTTTAAAGTTCCAAAGCTTTGAGATGTAGGGGAAGAAACAGTTATCAAAACGGCCCACCTTTGGGTTGCCAACGGTTGCATAATGATTATGTAACGTAGTAACTTGCTTAATATTGCGTGGTATAACTAACGGTGGGTGCACACAATCAGGCAGCTATCGGGAGCAAAACCCAAAGTAATACCTATAGAAAAGGGAACGTAAACCATTATTGAGGCGTAGGGTAAGAGGGTCAAGTTTTGAAGTTAGTCCTAGAGAGCTAATAAGTCGGACCGCTTTCGACTCAACTCTGTCAAGTAAAGACGGATCAATCCTTTGTATAAACCGAGCAACTGTTCAGAAGAACAGAAATTTCAAAACCTAAGCAGGATTCCCACTTACTTAGAGGAAGACTTTGCTCTTTTCGTAAAGTGGGGTTTTCAAGTTAGAGGGGATATTACAATAATGGCAAAAGTGTTTATTGAGTTAAGAGGTGGAATTACTGAGCTGTCGAATGAGAGAGGAAAGTTGTGAAGAGTTATCACTCAAGAGATGGTTCAGAAACTGGGTCTTAGAGGCATTAAACTAAAAAAGATTTCGTCTACCCCAC
>JAUUEG010083972.1:0-11177 GCA_032361445.1 Panulirus gracilis | reverse complement strand
AAGTTACATGTGTACATGATATATGAGGTACTTCAGAAAAACAACAGGTTAAAGGAAAGTAGTTACACTAGACCTAAGAAATATGGAAGAGAAATGTAGTGGGTTGGTATATGAGAAGAACCTCAAGTAAAGATATAATCAATCAACAATGAAGTTAGGGTGCCGCGTAGCACCAAACAATTGAATGTTGCTGAACATGGTACGGGATGAGTACAAATGTACTTGTACATATCATGCATCACACAACAGAGTGAGAGTAGTGTAGCAACGAGCTGGATGACTGTATTGATCATTGCAGTGGACACCAGCATGGACTGTGAATGTATAACTTAAACGTTAATTGGGTTACAGGAAGAGCTAAAGTGTATGCTAATAATAGTAGCAGAAAACACAACAGAGATGATCAGTCGTAAAGCAGTCACTGAGTCAGAGGGATTTTAGGTGGGCGGTGCCTTGTGAACCGCAACCTCACTTTCAGAGAGTTGCTCCAGCAACTGGTAAAAAAAACGTGCATGAAACATAAAGCAGGTACTGGCGTGGGGGAAGTGAGCGAGAAAGAGCAACGAAGAGTTGTGTAATACGTGACAATTATCCTGGTGGAGGAAATCTTGAAAAGTGAAGGGATTCCATAAAGTGGAAGGCACAGGATAGTTGCAAGTGGGTCGACCTTTCACCTTAATGTCTCAGTCCGACCATGGCGATTACTCGCCCTTATCTTCCCTGTTAGAAGAGAATAAGAGAAATGAATTGATACAGAGGGAAGAGATGGAATCAGAGAAAGCCTGTAAGGAGTAGAGGTAGCTCTTTGTAGTGTATGACGATGGAGTTAGAAGAATGAAGCCAGCTACAACTGTATGAATTATGGTAAAAACGTCTAGAAGGATGAGGTGATGATATATGACAGGAAGAGGAAAGACTTACTCTGCGATACTCAAGATCAAAGTACGTGTACTTGAGAATGGGAAACGAGAAGGTGACGCATGACTTAATAGTAACAGTCTCACTAAGACTGGAGGAATGAGGGTGTAGATGCCTCAGAGATCAGGGAAAGTTTAACAGATTGCCATATGTATGATGAAGGCAATGAGAGGTGAAGTGTGACTCTGCAGGTCTGGCGATAAACAGAGCCCTCTGATGCATGCAAGCAAGAATGAGTCAGTAGCTTGAGTATAGAGTGTAGCAGATTCCGTTAAGGAGGTTTGCAGACTTATGAGCGCTACTAAGGCAACAAATGAGGAAATTCCAGAAATGTGTTATAATATAAAGGGAAGAGTCGACGAAGGGGAGGAGCGGAGAGGGTCCTGAGATGGGAATTGTATATATAACATAAAGAAAAATAAAGATGTATCCAAGTAAAGACTGGGGAGGAACAGGCAGGTCAACCCGGAAAGTAAAGTGAACAGTTAGTTTGTGTGTGTGTGTGTGTGTGTGTGTGTGTGTGTGTGTGTGTGTATCAGTGCACCACACGACCAAGTGTGAGAAGTGATCACTGTACACAGTTAGTGGCAGAGGACTGAAGTGTGCGATGAGGACTTTGCGTGACCTGAGATAGTAATGAGTGCCTGTCGCGTGTTCTAAACGCATAATAAGGGCGGAAAGTAATCCAGTGCGTGATGAGTGCGTCACATGATGTGAGTGCGTGATGAGTATGTTTAGAGACTTCAGTACGTAATAGGTACACTATTTTACCCTGTTGCGAGGCGTGACATGAGTGCGCAAGGAGTGTGTATGGTAAGTTACCTGAGTGCGTGATGAGTTGCCAAGTGACCCAAGTGCGTGATGAGCGTGTCAAGTGACCTGAGTGCGTGGTAAGTGTGTCGTGACCTGTGTACGTGAAGAAGGTGCTGCTGGCACCCGCCCGGCTCTCCCAGCCTCGTCGGGTTATCGACTCAGGCCAGAACTGCCACGGAAGGTCAAGGGTGAACCAAATTATCCTGGGTCATCTGGCATGTATATTGACCTGAGCTGGGAAGACCCTTGATCCCCGGGGCCCCACACAGTGTTAACACCTTGTGTCTGGATGATGTGGCACAAATAACATGTATGTCATCAATGACTCATTTATCAATTGTAAACTCGTTCGTTATGCTTTTGTCTAACTGTTTACGTAGAATTCTGTCCATTGCCTACATTTTGATTTATGTAGTGGAAAGACTATGTATATCTTTACATCCTGTATGTGTGCAATACAATAGACGTATACCAGGACTCGTGTGTGTGTGTGTGTGTGTGTGTGTGTGTGTGTGTGTGTGTGTAGTGGGAGGAGTGTGGATGTGGCAACCTTGTCCATCAATACACACCATTCATCACAGGTACAGCTCTACTATTATCATCGCGGTGATGAATTTTACAGGAAGGACGCCAAGTCCACCGTGGAAATTGCCTAAGTTAGTAGCGTGTGGCTGATTCACCGTCTGAGCCACCACACCAATGTTATCATCTTTGTTATCACTCTCACTACCACTGTTATTATTGACAATGTGTCATCATTATGATCATGAATAATCTTGTCTTCATTATCCACAAATCTATAATTAGAGTCATCTTGAACAGAAAACAATCATCTTATAGATAGTGATGGTCAAGAGAGACATCTCCAGTGCCACTTCTAGTGGAACGTTTTGCTCTTCTCCACCGTACACAGCGGCTGCCTGGTGGCACACAGGCTCCTGCAGCTGCCGTCCACGTACCTCTGACGCTGCTCACTTCCCGAGGGTCAATACACGAGACTGACACATCCACTCAAACTTACATACAAATCTGATGAATTACATTGATAATACACTGCATTCATAACTAAGAAATATCTTGCAAGATTCTTGATACTTTATCAACATGAATAGATTCACACACACACACACACACACACACACACACACACACACACACACCCACACACACACACACACACACACACACACACACACACACACACAAACACAAAACAAATCATTACCATGGTGTGGGTCATGCTAGTAACACGGTACAGTGAGAAGACATGCAATGTGGGTCCAGAAGCACGAGAACGGTTTAGCTGTCTTATATCCGAACACAATTCATCTGGACGAGACGCAGGAGATCACAAATGATATACTTCAGGAACACAACAATCGTTCCTAAACTTTTAAAGAAATAGTTTTTCAAAGTTGTCTGTGTGTCGACAACGAGGTCATTTCTTTAGTGCCTATACTTTAAATTGTGATCATCAGAGTAGAATTCATTCATCATTAAAAGCATGATCTTAAACATATGTTTCAGTCTCGTCATAACTTGAAATTTGCTAAAGCCACAATACATGATTATTTTTCAAGCGGATAATTCCAGGTTACTTGGATGAGAAAAAATCACGGAGGCCTAGAGAGAAATAAATCAATATTAAATGCCGTTATTTAATGGTGTGTTTAGAGATACTGCCTCACCCATCCCCGGACTGGATGTGTTCTGTGGTGCAGCGTGACGGGCAGGCCCCGGTTACCTTTGTGCTGTAAACCAGACACCAAATATGGATTATACAAAAAAAGAAAAAGAAAGAAAAACTACATACGACATTTCGACCGAGGTGCTCACTGACGATGCTACCAAGTCCTGCTATCAGCCGCACGAACTCAACCATGGGTTTTGATTTGGTAGACGTGGCCGGACATGATTATCTCCGTTCTCTCTTTATCATTTACTGACAAATTGTTCACAGGTTACACCCAGGTGGTAATCCCACACACACACACACACACACATAAGGAAAGTGTGAAGTGAGAGAGAACCCCATCATTAAGGATGCAAATTTGCTTCTTATTAGTATATGAATCTTGACCAAGGTGCCAAGTGTTCCAGGCAGAAACACTTTATGCCTAATCATACAACAGATACGTGGCTCGTATGTGTTCTTGAGACTAATATTTATCTTCGAGGTAGGTTGCTTTTTCTATTCCCAAAGTTGACCTCATTCTCTGTTGCAGGAATTATCAATTGATGAAAAATAACATTCAGTCTCATGAACTGATGAACGGACTAACCAAGTGAAATTAACCCATCAATTTCTATCTCAAACACACGGTAGCAGCATGACTGTGCAGTGACTAAACCCAATGGCAAAATCAACAATTGAGCTGTCGACCAACTGACTCTCTAACAACCTCAAGTGGAATAATATATCATGGTCGAGGAAGCTCCTGGGAACCTAAATCATGATGATATCGTGACCAAGACAGCCAGAGAAAATTGCTTCTTGGTGACAGTAGTGTTATTGATCTTTACTGTTGATTATGTTATTCATTTTGATTTTTATGCCCACTTCATGTGTAGGTGACTGAGAAATATATAATCGAAAGGTTTGATCATTTCATAATATAATCAAAACTACACATATTTTGCCTTCTCTGTTGTGTACGTCCTTGTATGTGATCATAATCAAAGTCAAAATGTTAAATGCTTCTCACACGGTATGTAATAAATGTACATCACAGCACTTGTCTAAATATTCTGAATAACCTTCAGAATTTTATTACCGGAAACGGATAATCTTTTATAAAACTATATGGGAGAAAATGTTTGTTATTACATTAATCATAGCGTATTAACTGCATATTCTTACCTCCCGAAATATAACAAAAAGCTGAAGAACTTTCGTTAGAATTTAAGCCTTTTCATAACTCGGCCGAGAACGTTGGTTCATGAATCAGCTGCAACATAATGACTACATTACTGAGTAATTAAATCTAAGATCAAACACATGCATTAAACCAGACAGAATATGATTTGCATTTTAACGACTAAATTTGCGTTATTCACACAGTATGATGATCAAATAATCATTGTACACTTATTCTGAGTTAACCATTTGAGTAGGACGATAGGATCCACAGATATGATGGCATGACCTTTGAATTGATCCTTAATGTCAAAGGCTAGACCGTCATGTCCAAAGGTCGTGCTGTTGTGCTCAGTAAGTAGAACATGAGTCTGGGGTGTTGACTTGCTTCAGACCCAGACTGTGGAGGACGTCAGTCAGGCGGTATCAAGGATCATTGTCTTGATGTATGTCTGTAATTGGAATAATGCGTCCCTTCATCAAATACATGTGCACTCCAGTCAAGTGTAGAGCTTTGAAGATAATCAATGATTCACTCCGTCATGTATATCATGTGGTGGAACACTTGGTTCACTCGTAAAATCCAACTGACGTCTGAACTGGGAGAACCTGTGACTGTGTCCAGGCGTTGGTCCCAGGAATTACTATATGACCATTACGAGCCCTCCAGGTGCTCAGTATGATCACTCTGCTGTATGAGTGGCCAGAGAGGGACCCGAGACTTAAATTCTCTTTATAACGTGAAATAATGCCTATGGCAGATATATTTATAGCAGAGTTTCTTCCTTTTTAATAGAAAAAAGAAAATTAGCCGTACCGTTGAAGTTGGAGCCGCTTTGTACTTGAACTGTTACAAATAAGAAACCCTCTGTGTAGTGCTTCTACGACTTGCATGATGTTGAAGACTCACAGTGTCAGGTGGCCCAGTTTAACAGCTAGTATGTTGATGGAGTTTAAAGTTCTATTTAGTCACAGAGTTTTCTGGCTATGAGCATTTTAACTTGGGAGAGCAAAGTAATTGCTTAGTGTTTATGTTCTCGTGTCCCTAATTTGGTACCCGTTGATGATGTTAGCCATTTATTCTTTGTTTTCCATCACGCGTTTTGAAATTTTCCACTTGATTTGTCTTTTTTTCGGTTTTCCTGTTAGCAATAGCATGGTGAGCACTATTGTTTTGCAGGGATGATATAGTGTGCTGATATGTGGCAGGCAGACCACTAGTGTGACCTACAGTCAAGTCTGGTTGACGTGAAGTGAATGCTTTACACACGTGAGAATCTTACGTGAGGGTTGACGAGAACTAATACAATGCCTTGAACAAAACATTAACGACCATTCGGAATGGTATGACCCATAAGCAAGAGGGAACGCTCCTTGGTATGATAGCGTGGCCTTTAATCTGATTCTTGGTCAGGTCAAAGGGTAGGCCATCATACCTATGGATTATACCGTCCTGTTTAAGGATCGTCGTCAACATCATCAGGTTCAAGGGTCGTGCTTTCTTGTCGTGCTCATTGTTACTGCTACTAGAAGATGCGCAGCTGTGGGCTGAGGAGCCTTTGGTAAGAGATCCTGGGCAACACCAGGCAGGACTCTTCTCTTAGAAATAGGTCTGGGGTAGTTATGGACAGAATGAAATATATATGTTGGAGAATTGTTCCAGTGCGGTCGAAAGTGCTCAAGTTGTAAAGATACAATTATAAGTTTCAACAAGCAGCAAGACTTGATATAAGGAATCAAATCAAGCTTTAATAACAGCAATGTGTGAGGCAATAAGTTTAGAATAATGAGACTTGTGTTGCAGAGACAGGTTATGAGGCCTCATCACCTAACTTGGAACCAGATGAGCGATACCGCGGCTCCCTTAGATCATCTGAGGATCGCCAGGTGCCGTAAAAGGAAACGAATGTGAGGGGGAACTTATGCATATTAAGTCCAATATGGCGCCAACTTTCATAATTAGTTTTACTTTAAATTAAGCGAAACTTGGTGTTTGAGAATTCTAATTTTGAAATTAAAGTTGCAAATTCAACTTAACTGTCGGAATTCCTCAAGATACTGATGACACGACTGTCTTGCTATGCTAATAATCATTCATCATTTATTGTCAAAAACATCCTATTCATCACTCATGATTGCAAATAACGCCTCGCTCACCGTTGGCAGGTATAACCAACACTCCTGTCAGTGTTGGTTGGTGCAGGTGACGCTCCATTCATCACTAGTAAACGTACATGATGATCCACTCGTCGCTGACACATGTTGCTGATTCACCAAACATCTTTGTGACGTGTGCCTCACAGCTGGTGTAGCTAACGTAGTGTTCACCATGAATATGTGCGTATGATACACCTCTCAGCATAGAGCTTACGCTCAGTTCACCCTCGTAAGGTGCAGCTGACGCACAGTTCAACATCGTTACGTGTAGCTGATGCACCGTCTACCATCGTAACATCTAGTTAACGTACCGTTCATAGTATCTAATCGTAGTTGAAGCATGGTTTACAATCACAACATGTAGATGACGCACCGTTCACCGTCAGTAAGCGTAGCTGACACACCAACGTCACTTGTAACCGACGTACTATTAACTGACATGTAGAGTAACACAATATCAAGGGGGGGGGAATCCTCCTTTCAGTTTTTTAATTTTCCAAAACTGGTAACAAAGAAGGGGCCAAGTGAGGATACTACCTCTAAGTCTCAGTCCTTTGTTTTTAAAGCTACCTCGATAACGCGGGAAATGGCGAAAATGTATGAAAAAATGTTTGTATTTCTTATCCATGGTGAGGCGGTCTTACACTCGTGGGGGGACCATCTCTTTCAGCAAGTGTCTTGCTTAATTTCGTGTAATGCCATTTGCTTGCTTAGTCCCTATATCTTTCGAAGAACTGCTTACTGTCTACGTCACCTGTTTAGAAAACTTACAGGTTGTGATTAGGTAACCTTTAATCTTCTCTCCTTGATGGTGGGCAAATTCAAAGCCCCAACTCTCTTAATTCCGGTACCATCTTTGTCGTCCTCCTCTGGACCATATCTCTCAGCTCTGTGCTTTTTTGGATCAGGTGACCAAACCTCAGAAGCATATTCTAGTTTTGACCTAATGGACATGTGTAATTCTAATATTCGCCAGTAGACAGTTGGTCTCCTTAACATTTCTCCTGAGGTAGGACTCTGCCAAAAAAGCTTGGGACGAAGTAGCTTATTTCCAGCAAGATATATTCATATTGAGGCCCTCTTTCGCAGCGACCCATCCTCGTTACTATACATCTACTCAGGTTAGAATTCGTCAAACATGAATCAAACCAACGTTGAAGTCTTTCTAGGTCTTCTTGTACGTTGATGCCATTCTATTTGCGTTTCACTTCTGTTATCAACATCATCAACAATCATATCCAGGTAGGTTTCCATACCTCCCTACATGTAATCTACATAAACATATCAAGACGAGTAGCGGTCCCAGAAGCGGATCCTGTGGCACTCCGCTGGTCGCCTCGATCCATTTGAAGACGGTTCCTCTGCCATGCGTCCTTTGTTCCCTTCCACTATAATGATTTTGTGTGTGTGTGTGTGTGTGTGTGACAACCTATCTGTGATACAAAGAGACTTATACTCTCGTGGAGACACATCTCATAGTCTCATTAACAACATACAATTGTCTGTATGTTTCACTAGCCTTCACAATCACTGTCTGACGAAGCATGGTCGTCCAGCCGTTCCTCTGTTCCACTCCTGCTGAAGTATTGGTCCTCATGTCCTCTGACTTCCCTCGCTTAGTTTCCTGGTCTATCCACTAGTTGAGTGGTTCCTTCCTCACCTTAAGAATGTATGGTATTGACTTTCATATCATCAACACGAGTCTGACCCGTGTCTGACCTTCCTTACAGCAGGTATGTACAGATGTTTGTTTGTGTGGCGGGGGAGGGAGGAGGGGGGAAGGCAGGCAGAGGGGAAGGGTTTGTGTCGGCGTATATATTTGAGAGAGCCAGCCCGCGGGTACTGAAGGTTGCACACGCGCAAGGGTGTGTGTGTGCGTGCGAGCATGTGTGTGTGAGTGTGTGTGTGTGTGTGTGTGATCCTGAAGCTTGTGAATGTGTGTAAACATACTTCCCAGTGCATGTACACCTGTCCACCAGCACATGCACGCCCCCGTGCAAACACTCATGCCTGTGAAATATATATGAATCTCTATTTTTGTACAGTGTCAACCTGGGGAAAAGAAAAATGTTTTGACCCCTCTATGGCAACAAATGTTCTTGCCTGACGAAGGCTTTACTCTACAGCAAAATTGAATTACATAAATTAGCTGTACTGGTATATTTCGCTCCTCCGTGCTGAGCAGGTAAAATCCAGCCAGTTTCCAGCTATACCTGGAGCAGTGCTGAGGGCGAACGACCCACTCTCGTCTGCTTTACCTGCCAGCTTTAAAGACTCGATCGATGATTGGGTGCGCACCTCTGCCAACAGTAACAAACTTCTTTAATCTTTTACATAGTCTTTGAGGCCTTGAGTCAATATAGACATTAACATGTTCATACGTAATATGTCACACTTGGTGTGAGTGAAGCCTGTTAAGCAACACGAAAGTCTATCATTCGCGTTTTGGTTTTGAGATACATGTGGCACCACTGGAAGTGACTCATCCCATGAATGAGGGAGAGCAGGGTTGCCATATAGGAAAATACTGTAAGACTTTCACTATTTACATACCCTGTTTCTCTGCAAATCATTACTCGAATCTCCCATATTTTTCAACTTTCAAGGTATTCCAAACTAAATGTAAATAACTAACTATTTACAGTAATAAGGGGAGGATCTGATAATGAGATCAAAGCCAACGTGGAGTTGCATACGAAAACTCCGTAGATTTTTAGCGCTTCCTTCATAACCCAGTCTTAGGTCGGCAATCACTTGGCTCGGGTATTATAGAGGTTACCTTAGGATCATCTGGAGACGGAGGAGCTCCAAGGGGAAAGGGGGCTGAGCGAGCTGCTTCAAGTGGGTGGCGCGGCCCGAGCAAGCCGGGCTGCACGGTGACAGGGGGACGGCAGCGTATCTGAATGAACAATCGATCGCTTCCTCCACATCCGAGAGACTTCCTCCTCGCAAGCCCACACACACACACACACACACACAAACACACTCTTTCTCCTCCTAACCACGCACTCTTTTCACATTATACCACCTCTCTGATGCTGTCATTCCGTGTTGTCCTGGTTTCTGGTCTGTTTATGTAATGGTTGTATTTTCGTAATCAATATATTATGGTATTGGCTATCGCGTTTACTTTACAAATCATATCAAAACGTTCGCCTATTGGCTATCTAATTGGCTCTCGCGTGTACTTCACTAACAATATCAAAACGCTCCCCTATTGGCTATCTAAAGACTTTATAACCTATGCCTGTGGACTGTCAGCACTTTATCTGTGATTTTCAATCCTCTACATGTTTGAAATTGATTTCATGGCTTATTTCCATATAGTTCACCGACAACTGTGTCATTTTTCACATTTCAATTCAAAATTTCTTCCGTTTTCAAGTTTGGTATTCTTCTCTTTTGCTTTACATGTTTTCAGTACCACAAAATTCCATACATAGAATTACCTGTACTGGCAAAAAAAAAAGTTTGTTCTTTAGTAACGAAGTATACTCTAGTTGTTTGCACTGACATTTTTAATTTTGTTTTGCAAATTGGCCTATACTTCAATATCTATTCCATACAATGAAGATTTCAATCTTTTTTGTTACACATCGCTGTCTATTTCATGGATATATATACTTACTTTTCATTCCAGCAATCTTTTACTTACTTTTTTCAGACGTAAAAGCATTCTCTTTTATGCCCTTGGGCAAAGTCTTTCCCATTTTCTGTTATATCCTTTCAAGGTTTTTTGTTTCTCCGGTAAAACTGCGATATCTCAGCTCCAGCTCTGGCACTTGCTAAAGTATTTTCTAAGGTTATCTTGAATTATACCACGATGTACTAGTGCCACTAGGGCTGGTGTGAATGTAATTTTCTCATCAAGTGACTGATAAACATAACCTCACCACCCATGTTCTGCGCTTCGGTTCCAGTTACATTTGGTTCACATGACCTTCCTATTTGTTAAATTTTGTGTTGATATGTCTGCCTTCCATGAAAAAAACTATTCATATTTCCAAGGCTTCTGTATTATACTAATTATAATATACTCTCATCTGCAGCCGCTTATCACATTAAGTCGTATATTTTTCAATATTTTCAATCTGTACAACAGTCTCACTGGTCTACCTTCTAAACACCTTTCACAAACATGGGCCTCATGTACGGGTGAGAGAGTGTGTGGTTACAGGAATAACATCTTATCGCCGGGAAACTATCTTTATGATATTTTTTTCTACTAGCCTTCACGACCAGGTAATTGCTGGTGCCTAAAGCCCAAACGACCAACCATGATCAGCCGAGCCGAAGCGTGAAGTGATATTACAGATTCAGGAGAACAGAATCTCTGGAAAAATTTGGCTTAACTCCTTTGAATGAATTTCTTGTCGTTATACATCCTGTTACGAGCTGATAGGAATGGATCATTTTTCTTTGATCTCTCTCT
>JAUUEG010083641.1:0-11180 GCA_032361445.1 Panulirus gracilis | reverse complement strand
CCTTGACTCCACCCTCCACAACATTCACAAAAAGTGGCAGGCCAACTTCATGGTTGACAACCAAGGCAGTCTCTCACAAAAGCTTCACTTTATGTTCTACAGTGGAGTTCCCTAGGAAACTGTACTTTCCCTAACCCTCTTTAATCTCTTCCCACATGATTTTCCATCACCTCCAGCCGAGCACAGTGTGAAAGTCCTCTGATGTGCAGATGCGCTCACTGTCACATTATGGCACTTCTACACTAAACCAAGCAACTACAAGCATGCAATGCCACATTACACAACTAGAAGATTATCTCATCCAGAACAGAATGTCTGCATTACCACAGAAGTCTACTATCTATCTATCTATCTATCCATATCTTTGATGCTTGTTCCCTTTGGGAACTCCTTCAAGTGGGTGGCCACAGCAAAAGAGTCTCCATTATTTACTCCAGTGCCACATCTTATCCTTTAGTATCACACCCTTAACAGGCCACTGGTAGAGGGCAACTGTAGAGCATTGTTTTCAGAGGCTCCTACCTAATGTTCCTACCAACTACTTCTTCCTAATGTTTTTATCCAAATTTTCTGACATGTTTCAAACTACTACCTAATGCTCCCAGCTAATGCTCTTACCTACTACTTCTACGTTAACATTCCTACCTACTACTTCAATCTGTTGCTCTTACCATTTTGCCAAAAGGCATGGCTAGTGCAGAGCATTTGCCACAGGAATATCTAGAGTTGCAAAGAATGAGATGTATGATCTCAGTGTTCTCAAGTGTTATGTGTGACAAGGAGAGATTGTATGTTTGTGGACAGAATGCCAGCAGTCTAGTGTCACTTTTTCAACCCTTGATAGACATGAATTCAAACTGTACCCCTCTATAACCATGAATGGCCAACCACTCCCACTCATCAAAATGACAAAACTAGGAATTCTTTCTTAACACTGTAAACATGAACAAAAGCCATAAGTAAACTAAATGCTTTCAAAACACCTATTGATACCATATTCAGACAGAAAAAAATCCTGTAGAATCCTTTACTGATGAAGAAAAAAATCCTGTAGTATCCTTCACTGACGATTCATCCTTTCCACCCTGTTCTATACTTCTCTTGTCTGTTCACCATCTATGTTGAAAGCATGTATGACATAGCTGTAAACTTGAAGAAAAAATGGCATTTAGAACAGTTGCTGGCTGCCTTGCTATCACAGACTTTCAGTAATAGTGAAATGAAACAAAAATACTTTCACAAGTTTCACAGCAATATGCTCAGCACTCAGTTTTTTGGAGCAGCACTAGACCCTGTTCACCCAAACCACTCCATAACCAAGCTCCAACCCACAAGTAGAAATGAAAAATTGACCCGTGCCTCGCACTTCAGAAACCTGTACTTACAGATCCCCCTCCTCACTAAACACTGCAGTAACAAAACACATACACAAGCACTAAGCAACTGCCCTCCCAACCCAATCTTAAACACCACACCATCAGACATATGCCCATCATAGACTGCATTCTACAGAAATATTCACATTAATTTCCCTCTTCTGTTCTCTGGGCACCCCACCCATTGCTTCAACATTTCAAAGGCCAGTACAACATATCACAAGACTCCTCATGCTCATGATGGAGCTATCATGATAAAGAAACTGAACATTTCTTAGTTGTCCTGTCTCCGGACATAAACAACATCACCACTCTTTATGACTTTTGATCCCACCCATTGGATATGGACAGGTTTACCAAACACTGTACAGCCCTATAAAAGAGACTCTTGGAGTAGAAAGGGAAGGAGGAAGGTATTATTTGTCTTATTTTACACCATTGTTCTAGTAAATTTGATAATTTTGTACATTGTATGATAAACATAAGTATTGTTTTAATTGTCCTACAACAGGTAATCCAGTTGTTGTAAGAAAGAGAGATTTGCGAAGGAAAAAAAAGAAGATACCCTCACAGTTGATATCATTCGATGATGAATTTTCAAGACCAGATAGGCCCGACATAAACTCGCCACTGTATCACAGTGCCCCTACTACTTGCCTAAGCTCTCCATCACCTACCACAGCTGGATCAACACCATATGCTGACCGCCTAGAGAAGTTGGTACATTTACAAGGACTCCAGCAAGCTAAAGAAGCTCTGAAATCAGCCAGTGGAACCTCTGATGGCCAGAAGATTCATTGCAGAACTGATCAAAAAATGGGAAATGCCAATGAGAAATTGAAAGGTGAAAGTGGGTGTGAGAGTCCTCATAACGCTTGTGATAGTCTTGAAAGCAGCTTACACATGTACGAAAAGAATGCCATATATGATGATGAATCTTTGAAAGAATCTAGTTACCATCAGTTATTTGAGAATATTTTACCCAAGGAATTAGACTATACACCTGAAAATAGTAAAAATAATGTGAATGCAGGCATCACATCAATAGTAAATTCACCTGTGATGAAAACACAACGACCCAATAGCTTATATGACCAAGAAACAGGATCATACAAATCCAGTCAGTCCAACCTGTCAGCTGACAGCTTTCCATCAAGGTATGTGGAATTGTCCTGATAATTAATTTAACTCCAAAACCCCTGAGTTGGATTACCTTTCCAGCCCCAAGAATCCCATTTTTCATGTATAAAAAGTGCAGTATGATTGTACTTACAAAGGTATTCTTTCTTTTTCTTTCATCTTGTTCACTATTTCCTGTGAGGTGCTGGCAGGAACAGACAAAGAAAAGGCCTCATTCTCTCATATCCATTCTCTAGCTGTTCTGTGTAAAGCATCAAAATCACAACCTCATATTCACAAGCAGGCCCCACAGACCTTTCCATTGTTAACCCTGGCTGCTACTTATGCCTTGATTCATTCTTATGAGAGTATGTCACTCCGTTTACCACACCTCTTCAATTTTACTCTGTCTCATGCACACCTTTCACCCTCCTGCATGTTCATGCAAGCAATTGATATCTTATTCCTTCCACTCTTACATCTCTGATTCAGTCTCCCATTACTTCTTGTTCACCCCACTCTTTGTCAACCTTACTCACTCATTCTCTACATATGTCCAAACCATTTCAGCTATCTCAATCATACTCTTCTTATCGCCACACCTCTCTCTTACCCTATCATTACTTAGTTAACCCTCCTCACTCCTAATATTGTCCTCAAGCATTTCATATCCAACAGTGTCACCCTCTTTTGTATATTCTCATCTATATATAGACCCATGTCTCACAGTAGTGCAACATTGTTGGGACTACCTTCAGACCTACTCATTTTCACCCTCTCAGAGAGTGACTTCTCTTTCCACACATTCTTCATTGCTTCCAGAACATTTGCCCCATGAAGAATATATGGTAGTATATGCTAGTTTTGTTGAAGGTACGAAAGAGGTAGACTACAGTGAATTGAGTATGGCTTGTGATATTTCAGATGTTCTCAGAGAAATTATTTTTATGTGTGGAATTGGAGGTATGAAGAGAACTTTAGTTTCACTTGACATATCAACTTTGTATGCAAAAGGAATAAGTTATGCTGATATTAATGTGGAAGTCCCATGTATTAGTTCAGCATAGTGGACATGAGTTGAGGATCTGTGTAAATGAACTGAGAGGCTGTATCCTCATGACTATGTAAACAGATATACAGTTTAAGATAACTGACAGATTTATTTTTTCATACATATTTGCCATATATTAGACATTTATATCATATCAGAGATAATCTAAATTCTAGAAATGACATAACGATCTTGATTTTTCTTTTTACTGTACAGTGAAGGAGATAGAGGAGCTTTATTCACCCCAGTGGGTGAAAACCGTTTAGTAGGATTAGTTCCTGTCAGTCCTAGAGGCCTTGCTACTTTCGAGGGGATTCGTTCTGATGATGAAACATCTGTACATAGCTACACTCAGGTTTGTGATATCCTTTTAATTAAAACTTTGTATCCATCTCAATTTCCATATGATAAAGACACTGGTGGTATCTTATGTGCTCTTTGGATCTTATTAACTGTTTCTTGTGCTTTGATAAGTGGTTATTGTCAGGGTTTTGATTATTACTTTGTTGGGCCTTCAGTTTTTATCTTTCATCATGGAATTTCTATAGTCAGGTTCTTTGATACTTGATTTATGAAAAGCATTGACTGTATGTATGTTGAAAGGGTGTTGTATGGATGTGAGGTATGGGCCAGACATCAGAATGTATGGAAGAGGAGGAATGTGTTGGAAATTAAATGTCTGAAGGCAGTATGTGATGTGAGGGTGGTTGATCAAATATGAAATGATAGTGGAAGAGAGAGGTATAGTAACAAAATTATTTTTGAGAGAGCTGATGAGGGTGTGTCAAAATTGTTTGGACACGTGAAGAGAATGAGTGAGGAGAGGTTGACACAGAGGCTATATGTTTATGTAGTGGAGGGCACACGAAAGGAAGACTAAATTAGAGATGGAAGGATGGAGTAGAAAGGGTTTTGAGTGATTGGGACCTGAACATGCCAGAGGGTGTTACTTGTACATTGGATAGAGTGAATTGGAATCATGTGACACACAGGCAGATATGCTGTCCTTAGACTGAACCAGAGCACATGGACCACTTGTGGAAAATCATCGGAAAGTGTATGTGGCCCTGTTGTTGTTTTGGTGCATTACACATTACAGCTAGAGAATGGATGTGAGTGGATGCAGCCTTTCTTCGTCTGTTCCTGGCACAACCTTGCTGATGTGGGAAACAGCAAACAAGTATGAAAAAGAAATTAAAACTATTTTTTCAAAGGAGGTGGATGAAGCAGCAGCAGCTGTAGCAGATATTGTTGGAGCACAAGGGAGGACTGGTGTCACTAGTCCCAGCTCAGTGTCCTCAACATTACCTAGTCCATCAAGTGGTGACACAACACTTACAGTTGGTAAGCAGTTCTTACATTCTTATCAAGGATTTGATATGATAGTATCCCCTGTTTGTAAGACTTACTTTATGTAATTATCTTTCTGTATTGTACTGAAAGAAAGTTCTATATGTGTAGGGCTCCATCTCTTGAACTTTCTGTAATATCATACATTTTAAAATTTTAGATACTCTCAGCAGTAACAGTTTCACCTCTGCCCATTCCACACATCCACTACTCTGATACTGAACAATCACTTCACATCTTTTCTAGCAGGTTTCTTGCTTAGATTGATGTAATGGCATTTTAATGCTCTGTCTAGCCTGTAAGCCTTCCCTGTAACTCACTTGTCTTATTTCAGATACCATCTTTGGTGACTTCCTCTGAACTTTCTATGTTAGTTTACCAATTGTTTATTCATTATGGTCAGGAAATTTGAAAAGCATATTGTAACTTTGGTCTTGTGTTCTTTGTGATTACTTTCCTATGTGTATCCTTGAGCATGATCTTAAATGCACTTTTTATATTTTCCAGAATACAGTTCTTCTCTGTGATACTCCTGGGTTAGTGTTTTTGTACACTGTGTTAAGGAGGTAGACTTCAAAGATGAAGCAGGGAAAGTAGTTCTGACATTGTTGGAGTTATTGAGACAAATCTCTCAAAAGAGTTAAAGTGTGGCCTCATGTACCCAGAAGGGGTGCACGGTAGCAAGGAGGGACAGATAAGTGGGAAGGAATTGACCCTTTTGATAAGGGACACAGTAAACTTTTAGGAAATAGTGATGGTTGGCAGCACATAACAGGTACAGTTAGTGATGAAAAGATATGTATAATATTGCTATTAACTTACAATCCTTTAAGGAACTGCAGTAACCCAGAACAATTGAACATTGATAACACTGAAGAAATTACCAGGATGGGGAAGGCAGCAGTGAGACACTTTCCTTGGAGACAGTAAAATCTTGATAGTGGAGGATTTCAGATACAGTGAAAGAGGCAGGGAAAACTAAGATTCTTATGAAGCTAGAGGATCAGGGAGGCAAAAGTTTCTAAAATGTATACGGAAGATTTTCTTGTTTTGGCACTTCACAGAAGTGTGAAAACCAGTCGACTGGTGTTTACCATTTGTACAAGACCTTTTTCATACTTAGTTGTTAATCATACATGATACACTAATTAGGAGAAGTAATAATGTATTATTTGAGTGTAACTTTGTTGTTGAAAGGTCACAAGAAGGAAGGCTAAGGGGATAGAAACTCAGAGGAAATATAATCATAGGAATTACCTCTATATGATGAAGTCTTTTGGTAGTATAAATTGGGAAAAGGAAGTTCTGTAGCCAGAGTTTAGACAAACGCAATAGAAGGTATTTTGAAATTTTCGGTAAATAAGTTAGAACATGGATGCCATTGGATGCAAATAAAGTGGAGATGGATTGAAAAAGCAAGATACATGTTCAACAGAGAAAATAGAGACAACAGATGTAGCCAGTCATCATTTGAAAGGTATAAGAAATCAATAAATAAGCACTGCAATATAAGGAGAGAGGAGCAAAGAAACTTTGTAAAGAATATTGTGAATATGGCAGAAGACAATCTAAACTGTTCCATTAATTCATCAGGAGGAATTAACTAGGATGAGGAATACAGAGGAAAGAATATAAGGATGATGAAGAAATATATAAGGAGAGGAATGATTAGTTTGATAGTGTTTTCATAGTACAGCACACTGTTGCCTCAACTCTAGCAAATTGGGCTGAGAAATCATAGGTGATGTAGTGGTTAGGTTAGCATTGCTGGCTATGAATCATATACAAGCCTGTCCAGTTTCAAATCCTGGGCTGGGCAGTTGGGCCACATCAACCCAGCTCTTCATCCTCCCTTTGGGGCTGGTCAGTAAATGGTTACCTGGTATATATATCTTTCTTTTCTTCTACACTTGTTCACTGTTTCCCTTGTTATTGAGATAGTGCCAAGAACAGAAGAAAAGGTCTCGTTCAGTCATATCCATCATTTAGCTGCCACTAGAGATACACTGAAACCACAGCCCCTTATCAACAACCAGGCTGCACAGACCTTTTGTTGGTTCCCCCCATTCTTTCATGTGTCTTAGTTCAGTCCATCGACTGCAAATTCCCTCGTATATCACATTGCTCCAAATCACTCTATCCTATGCATGCATTCCAGCCTCATCTGCATCTTTTAGTCTCTTTTCTCTTCCCTTCATGCACTAATTCCTAACCTTTGCTACCAACCATATAATCCACTCTCAGAACATTGAAGATGAAAAATGAATTGTTTAAAGACATAGCTTATCCTCCCTTGAATCCAATTGGAGCTAAAATTTTACTATTCCCACTCTGTGATGTATCCTACTTTGTGTGTGTGTGTGTGTGAAAAAGAGAACCTTTCATCACATGTGTGTGGACAGTCTCCTTGTTTCATCTAGTCTCATTCATGCCTTGTGCTCTGAAATATTTCTTTACTTATTGAAGCACTATGAATATTTTTCATCAGTTTTTCCAGCTATCATTGCGATTCATCATCTAGCCCCTGAATTGTTACCTTCCAGAAATCTTTCTCACCTTTCTTTTGCTAAAGAATTGTAGTCATATGTCTTGCTACAGATACGCTACTGTCAATCTTTTTTGTTTTAAGTTATCAAGCACAGTTTGATGTTGGGAGGATTATCTTATGCATAAGCCTTTTATGTACCATTATGATTAAGGTCTTTTTCATAAGAATGATCTTGCATCAGTGTTGCTTATTCTTTTATTCTATTTTAGATGAACTAAAAGCTGCTGTATTAGAGATTAGCCGGGCACGTGATGCTGCAGAAGGTCGTAGGATTGAAGTAGCAGCAGCGCTTTCACAGGAGATGGAAACAACATCTATGTTGAGGGCTGAACTTGCTCTTCACCAGAGTCAGTACCAAGAAAATCTTGATAAACTTGATATGAGAATGAATACACTTACCAGGTTAGTCAGTATCATTTGGATGTAATTACCTATAGTTTATGATTCTTTATTTAGTGAGGCAAGAGAAGATGGATTCTCATTGGAAGTGGAAATACTGGAAGAGGAATAAGTGTGATATCACCATTCTCATTTCTTGTATCAGCATTTTGTTTTCTTAAAACATTATTTTGATTACCTCCTCTTGCATTCATTTTAACATCACCCTTTATCCACTGTAAGACTTCTTTTGGCATTCTATGTTGTTAGTATATGATCACTTCCCTCTGTATATAACATAGTGAGAATAACCTCACATACTTTAATTTCATTATTACTACCTGTCTTGTTACCTGGGAGGGTATAGATTTACATAAAATCACTGATTTATGTGAATGCAAGATTGGGTGATGTGGCAATTGAGGAAATAACTAGGGAGGATACAGGGTCTTTGGTGTAAAGGAAGATAGAGAAGAACCTGTTGAGTTTTGTGCTGAAAGAGGATTAATGATTGGGAATACTAAGTTTAAAAAATGGTGTTTACTTAAGAGTATATGGGTAACTGGGGTTAGGGTCAGCATGCATTGTCAGAATATGTGTCAATTGACAGGCATGCACAGAAAAGCTGTTGGATGTGAATGTGCTGAAAGAAGTTGCAATTGGGATATGTGATCATATCTTGTTGGAGGAGAGTGTGAAACTTTATAGCACTTTTAGGAAAAGAAGAAATGATATATGTGAGTGAGTGCGCTTGTTTAAGAGAACTGTATGCAAAGATACTTAGGCTAAGTGAAGGATGGCATAAGGTAAGAGTAAACAAAACATGTGAAGTGGGAGAGGAAAGCAAAAGATTGGATGTGGATTCACTAGAAAGGGTAGTAAGTGGTGGAATGACGAAGTTAAATTCCTAGTGAAAGAAAAAAAAGAGTTGCATGAGTGGTATCTTCAGGGAAGGAGTGTGTGATTGGGAGGAATATGGGTATAGCAGCAACTCCATTCACTCCTTCCCTACAAATACCTTCATACAACTCTTTTGTTCTCTTTCACATGGAATTTAATTTATTTTTTTCCTAATGCTCCCTGATTAAGGCGGGAGAATAATTGGGTATAAGAAAAATTAGTCCAAAAATGTATTTCTTTAGACTTTTGTTGGGGTTATACTTGACTTACTTTAATGCAGCATTACTGTTCATAACTGACTGTATTTCATTTTGCTTAGAATATGTCATTCCTATAATTACTTTTTTATTTGATATTTGTAATTGAAGTCTTTGTCTTGGAATTACTGGAAAGAGAGTGATTTTGTTTGACATCGAGATAGCTTAACAAGTAAGTAACAAGGTATACTATAACCAGTAGCCTAATTAATTTTTTAATAACTATTAGTTTTTCTTATATTTTTTCAGTCTTTCTGCCTTCTTGTTTTGAATAATGGATAAAGGCAGTCTTAAAATCATTGGTTCCTAATGATTTCAAAATATAAAATACAGTTGCTTTCTGCACCTTTCATTATTGGTTGGTGGCCACAAAGCACATCCCTGACATAATGCTTCATGTTATGTATTGATCGTAATATATGATTCACCACATAAATGTATATATTTTTTTATTCCCAGTGGTTTTTTCTTTTTGTGGAAGACATGAAATTTGATATCTTTTTCTTTTCCATCTCATGATGTCTGTGTAGCCATGATTTACACATGAAACCACTAAATTCAAAATTACATTACAAAAAATAGAACTCATTATAACTAACTTACCAGTCTTCTTTAATAATTCTGTGTGTTTGTAAATTTCTGTTGTATATGGCCTATCTTAAAATCACTGAGAGTTTAACCAGTTGAGGCAGTAGGGCAACAGGTTAATTTTCATGACATGAGATCTAGATGGCTTAATCATAACTTGTTGTGCAGCCTATACACCTTTGGAAGATTAGTCCTTATATTTCTTATGTAGTGGTCCAATTCATATTGGAAGTTAAGTGCACATAATACAGCTAAGAGGGATAATTTTTTAGGTGTAACTTATTAATAGGATGCCATGTCACTGTAATTGCTTATGATTGTCAAAACATCCACCCTTATAAACTTCTCTGTGGATTTCTTATAGACAGGCAGGTGTCAGTTCTATTTTTCATCTGTTTGAGATCTAAGCCTTCATTAGATTTTATTGTTCTTTTGCCTCAGGGAAAATGAGTTGCTAAAACATCAGTTGAAGAAGTATGTAGGAGCAGTTCAGCTTCTTCGCAGAGAAGGAAGCAGTGAAGGGGCCGCACCTACATCTAGCAGACCTTCTCCAGATTACCGTGACTATCATCATGAAGCTGCTGCATATGAAATAAAGCTGATTCAGGTTGGACATTTATTCTAGGGATTTAGGATTTCTCCTAAGAAAGCTTTAGTTTGTATACCCAAGGGTTTTGATGAGTTTCTTAATGATTGTGCTGTTATGGATCCTACAGTAATTGATTACCAACTCTTTTTCTCTTTAAAATGTGGGTATAGTATATATGTAGTTATTTATGCAATCCTAGAACTCTTATTGTTGGGCTGTATCAAATCCTTTCTGGCAAAAAACAACACTAAAGGATTAAAGGCATTTTCCTCCATTGTGTTCTTTAGATAGTTATCAGTAGCTTACCACTGAGATCAGTAGATTACTACTAAGTTCATCCCTCCCACTGCATCAATATAGGGTCACACATCAGCTTTCCATGCATTATTTAGCTTTTCTACAATGCAGCAGATTTGTAGCATTTGTACAAACCAACACACCGACATGGTAAGGAACCAATCATCTCATTGTCCTTAAGAGATACTTGGTTATGTTCTATGCTTATCTTACATGATTATTTCAGAACGATATATCTTGTTTTTCTTATATTAACAAGTATTTACTAATGTGTTTTTAACTGTGAAAAGATAATATCATATTTCTAAAAGACTTTTATATGCATTTCAGGTTGCAGAAATGCATGGAGAATTAATGGAGTTTAATGAGCGTTTACATAGGTTGCTGAGGTTAAGGGAAGCACAGGTAAATGACCTATTTCATTTGCTTTAGAATTTTTATTAATTGCATTTCTTATTTTACCATCCACCACATTAAGCATTATTGGTGTAATTACATATATTATTGGTATGTAAGGTACGTATTTCATTGATGAATTCTACATCATTGGTTTACATGTATCACTTATACTTAAAATGCTTATTTCATTGATAAAGTCTGCCATTTTATTGCCAGACATATTGTATACTAAATAGTTGATCATCCTATATATCTCATTATTTTATTATACTTAATCACCGTCTCCCATGTTAGCGAGGTAGCACAAGGAAACAGACGAAGAATGGCC
>JAUUEG010083422.1:0-11183 GCA_032361445.1 Panulirus gracilis | reverse complement strand
TAACACACTCATTTAACTGCTCCCAAAACACTTGCCTTTCATGATCTTTCTTCTCATGCCCAGGTGCATATGCACCAGTGTGAAAGGTATAGTTCTGAATATCTTTACATTATTTACCAATAACATTGTGCCTGTGTGTTTGAAATAAGAGTTTAACGAGAAAGCAAACTCAGTAGTAAGAAAAAACACCTTTCTCTGGGATCAGGAACTGTCATTCATTCACTCCCTCCCTTTGGTGTTCACTCAGTTTGGGACCAGGCTACCACAAAGGTATTGAAGTAAATCTCTGAAAATAGAATAAAGTTCAGATTGTTGAAGTAGTCTTATCCTGTCATTGAAACTGTTTACATAGGAATTTCTTCAGGGATACATCTTATGCTTTGTCCAGTTTCTGTATTATGGTAGTATTTAAAAGTTACCACTGATGTTAAATTTAACCTCAGTGGTATAGTTGCTAGCACTGTTGATTCAACTGCTCTGGGTGTCTTGAAAGCAAAACAGGCCTTTTCATAATGGGTAATTGGAAGGACATTGTATTTCCCTTTAAGTTTTTTTCCAGTCATGGACAAAGTCAACACCAAGGCAGGGCCTTAAGTGAAATATACAGAAAATTATGAAAGTGAAAAACCTGTCTTTTGAAGTGTGCTAGGCCAAATATTGGGAAAGACATGAGAAGTTAGAGAATATGGATATTTCCATGTTGGGTACATCTGATTATTTACAGCAAGTAGAGCTTCCTTCCTTGCATATTTTTGGTAATGCTGCATGGAGGTGGGGGCAAATAAGGAGTTTGCTTAAAATGTTGTCTTTTGAGCCTGTATGATGATAGATCATATCAAGAGATCTGCACTTGGAGAAGTGGCCCTTACCAGTCTGTTTAGATTCTGGCACCTTCCAGAGAATCAATAACTACACCTAGTGAAGGCCACGATAATACCTGTCCTTGCTTTTCCACCTGTACCAACGTTTCTTGCCTCCAAATCATGTTACCTGAAGTTACAGAGGATTCAAAATAAGGCTGTATGATTCGTCACAAATGAAAAATATCCCTACATTGAAAACTCCTCTAACAGCATGAATAATTAAAGATTAAACTAACCTTCCTACCCAAGAGAAGCCCAAAAAGCATTGCAGAGACTTGAAGGCAACAATGATACAAATTACAGGCAAATCAGAGATCTCGACAACAGTACAATCATGGAACACCATTGGTTCCCTTGTAGCCCTGGAGCACTCAGGGAGGCTCCAGCCATCCATTGATAAATACAGTGAACAGTGTTTAATGTTTCGCTTCGTGAATCAAAAAAACCAAAGATGCGACACAAATATATACAAAACCATTTTGCAGGGGGTATGTAAATAAGACACCAAAAACATGCTTCCACATAATCACCAACATGCATCAAAGGACTTACTCCATACACTTCAGACTTCTCTCTCGCCCTTACTTCATTGGTCAGCCCATCTTCCTCCATTCAGGTTGAACCACACCTAAACAGTCTGAGGTTGGTGGTAGCTGAATGGGAAGGATTCATGGCATGATGTCATAAACAATTACCCATAATAGTTAGGACTTTGTTGGTGTTTAGTCTTATTTTTTAAGCAGATTTTTTTTCCATACCATCCTTTTTTCCCCGCATGCATTCACCCTTTTTTTGAGCCTTCACACTTAACATTTTACATCGTCCTCCCTAACTGTGTTAAGGCTGAGTTACCATTTAGGTAACTTTAGTAGGGTTTAGATGGAGTTTTTCATTAAAGATTTCAGTAATGTTATGCAAAGTAGACATTCACATGAACATTTTATTAATGTTATAGAAATGAGAAAAACACTGTACTAGAGCATATGCATACATCTCGCAGCACCCATAGGCTATCATCCCCCTGGTGTAGCATAAAGATGTGTAAAAGAATTGTCTTATTTTGTTATAAAGGAGAAGCTCTGTTTTCATTGCAGCAGTAAAGACGAGAAATACATGTTTTGCTGCTTTCTTTTATTTTCATCCCAACCACATCGAGGGAAATTACACCCATGGTACTCTTCACTTCTGCACTTTCCATTTCTCATTTTATGGCATGTGATCTATGCTAAATATTTTTAATCATGTTTTTGAAAGACTTCAGAGTAGCCTCTTGACAGAGTATATGCATGAGGCCTTTTGATATGCAGATATCTACCTCATTTTTCTTTTTCATTCAAGTTACCATAGTACAAAGATAACTATTACAGACTCTTGTTTATGCGTGTCAGGAATATACTTTAAACCCACATCATGCCTTTTAATTTTACATATGCAACTCATAGTTTTGACACTTTATGCTCTTATACAATTAATACCTTGTGGAGAAATTAGTCAGCTCAGTTTCTCGAATTTGTATACATTACTTAATGCTTTATGACGACCTTATTTTTCTGAGTTTTTTTTTTTTTTGTCTCCTGTAATTGGGATAGGAGAGAATGAATACTGCATACATATCTCCTATCTTATAAAAAAATTACTTGAGATAGGCAGTAGTGGAGGGCTAGAAATCCTTCCCACCTGTACCAGTTTCTGAGATTGAGCAAACAAGGATTTTTCACTGAAGGCTCAGTCATCTGTTCTTGGTGTGTTTACAAAAATTACAAGAGCAGTATGGTCTCTGCAGAATCTTGTTTCAAGACAGTGAGGAAATGTACTTTGTACTCACCATATATACAGATTTTTGTATATTGTTAGAACAAATAATTTTAACTTTCAATCTTTTAGCATTTTATTTTTCTCTGAACTACAGATGATATATGTGAATGGTGCAGAGTGGCATCCTAGAGTGACATCTATTGGGTTCTACGAATGCGTGACATGCAAATGCAAGGTATGGTAATCTAGAACATTTCATGGTAGCACAGGAATTTGGTTTAGGGAAGATATGGGTGTTAACTGGGTGGTTACCATTTTGTATCATTGCATTCTTAGATTTCTGAATACAAATTTTATTTGATAAACTCAAAACAGGAATTGCTATACTTCCAGTGATTTGTCTAATGAAAGTAGATATCTATGTACTGTAAACTTTCTCGGCTATTGTTTTGAATTTCTGAGGAATGATACCTTCACGAGTGTAGCATGTTTAAAAATATGTTGGTGGTTTTGAAGTTTACTTTACTGATGTTTTCGGTGTTTTTCTCTAATATCCATATATTAGTATTAGGAAAATTCTTGAATGATTATTTTTAAGGAAAATCCTGTGAACATGTTAAATTTGTGTATTTGAAGAGCTACAAATGCATCCTTAAAATCTTGAATAAAATGCAACAAAGTTTTTACCAGAAATATTTTAGCTTAATTACAAAATTATTGTTGGTAGCAGGGCCTAATTAGAAATTGATTTCCATTTCATATTGAGATCATTCATTTATTAATATGATCTACCCCCCATATTAGGATGTTTTTATTAATGTGGTTATATTTTCCAACAGGATAGCAATATCACATGTGCCAACCCACGGTGTCCCTATCTACATTGTCAGGCTATGATACAAGTGGAGCAAGAATGTTGTCCTCGATGTGCCAATGAAAACAGTACCATTAATCTTGGTAATAAAGTACGGTGGCTAAAACCATACAAAAAAACAATTCATAAGAATAAAGGCAGCAACCAAATGCGTAATTCAGGTTAAGAGGCTACTACTGAACTTTAACAATAAATGTTATGGTAGTTAGAAATAATAATGGAGGGTTAAAATGACTGTTACAGACTATAGGTGTTTTGGAAGAACAGAAAGTATTGAGCTTTCATGCCCTCCTTGTTGTGCTAAACATTGCTTTTCCTAATGGGAACTCCAACCTGTGCTGGGTTTCTGTTTTGGCCCTGGTGTAGCAGTTTTCTAGACTAAAGAAGAAATATATGACAGAGGTCCTAAAGCCATGGGCTTAAGGAGGCAGACATGTCTCAGGTTCTAAGAGCGACTAAAGGATGTACACATATCTGAAGCTCTAAATCAAGGATATTGGAATGAAAAAAGACTATTAAGTTGAGGTTGGAAGCATTCAGGTATATTAATTCCCTAGTTAAGGTCCTGAGGGTGCAGATAAGGCTAAGTAGAGGGCTACACAATGAAGGCATAAGTTAAGGTCTTAATGTCAATGGCTGAGAGATCCAGACATGTCTGAGGTTCTAAAGCAAATGGCTAAAGTATGCTGACAGGCCTGAGGTCTTAAAAGAAGGGCTGAAGGATCTGGACATGTCTGAGATCTCGGAGAAAGTCACTGCAGATTGTGGACATGTCTGAGGTCCCCAGCAAAGGGCCAGAGTGTAATGGGACCTGAATTGTTAAGCTGTTGCTGAGGCAAGACTGGTATCATCCTGGTGGAAGACAGTCTCAAGGGGATAGACATGTAGCATTATCCTTGTTGAATCATTTTGGGACTTGAACATTTTGACATAAGCCAATCATTCTCAAGGCTGATAGCTTTGTGCCTATTGAATATTAATTTACTGTTGTCATGCCATTAAATGAATGCAGTGAATGTTTGTTAATTTGATTGTAAGATTTTCCTTGCAGTTAATAGGTACTAACTTGAGGATATATTTTACCATACATAGTATATTGATTGCTACTAATGCATTAGGAATGGATTATTGTAGAAGTAACTTGCAGTATTTTATACCAGTGCACCTATTAAGGAGGCTTGGCTTATAGAGGCAAAACCTGGAATTGTTAAAGAATTTTGACCACCATGAATGATTCCTTCTACCCCTCAGCAGCATGCTGTCTATGGTACCAAAGATGACGGGTGTTTCTAAATCTGATTTTGTTTGAGTAGCTAAAGAGAGTATTGCTGTAGTGGTGAGGAGATCAGCAATTATGACGCCTTAAGACTTTTGAAATGGCTTATTTTCTAAAGAGAATTATTTGATGAATTGGCTTTCAGTGATAAGCACTTATTACTTCCCCCTTCTGATGTTACGACCCTTTTCAAGGAATTCTGATGGAATGAGATATTTTAAAAAACCAATAACTTGGAGAATATTTTGAATGATTTCTTCTTTCCTAAAATGGTATGGAAGGCACAAAATCAAGAATCTCCTCACTTGTACCCCTCTCCCTCCCCTTTCATTTATGTGGTGGGCAGAACTCTATTATGAAATGCAGAGAGTTCTTACTCCAAGCTCAATTCTAGGCTGATAATGTAGGTTTATGAAGCCGTTTACTGAAGTGCTGAGGGTGATCACTTCTCCCGTGGTGCATTTTATTCAAACTATGGAGGCTATCGCTTCTATTCATTGGAAGATGAAAATAAATGTAGTTTATTTCTTTATTAGAATGATGTGTTGTGAACTAAGCTGTTTGTTGGCAACAGGGTCTGATTCATAATCTTTTAGGTGACTGATTTAAGATTCATTTAATATTTTTATTTTAACTCAACAGATTATAGAAATTTGGTAGAGTGTGAAACAGACCCTGTAGTAGGAAGAACAATAATATTTTTGTAAAGATGTACATACATTATATAAGTAGTGGCTATTTTGAGACTAGTGATTGCTTTTACAAAGCTATGCATGTTTGGGACAAGATGATTTTGACCATTACATATTTCATGAAGGCTCACTTTTTCTTAGAAACACACTTAATTAAAGAATTAGAGGGTCAGCTCATCTCACACTGTCAATATGATTATGTCATCTATGTATGAGTGCAAATCTTTTTCCTCATTCAGCAGCTGGACATTTTTACTTTGCACCTCCTAATATTATTAAAGAATCTTGTAGTTTAAGAGCTATGAGGTTTGGTGTGTAGGGAATAATGACTTGTGTGTAAAGTAGATTTTATGGCAATTTTTTTTTTATGGAATTGCTACTTTCCTCAAACTGTACACTAAAAGGAAATTTATACCTCATTACAACATCACCTATTGATCTTAAACATAATTATTACATATGAAATTGATATAAGGAATATTCATTTGAGTATTTGAACTCACTCACAAAAGTGTTAGTTTTTGTAATATAATGCAATAGAAATAGGAATTACAATAGTAATGATAAATCCACGACTAACCGTCAGACTTTATATATTTTTTTTTCATTCTTGATGATTTACTTCTTGTTTGAACTGTTTCAGGCAGACAAGGCACAAGTGTCCTTAGAAACTTGGTATGATATTTGAAACTGACAGTATATTGCACTTATCCATGTATCACATAAATGTAACATATGTATTCCTATTTTTTAGATTTAATATTTTGTACTAAAAACATAATGACAGAGTACTTGGATATTTGTCACAGTACTGATGTTACGTATCATTAACTAATATGCATTACTTGTGAGCTGCACAATGCTACCACACCAATGGTCAGTGTGCTATTCAGTAGTTGAATTGTGCTGCTTGATTTCTTCAGCCACAGCACACAGAGATTCAACCCAACCTCACAAAAGTTTTTGTTAGGATCTACTCTTGTGCAGTTAGTATTATTAGCATAGCATGGTGCATTCAATCAGTTGTGCAAATTAGCTGTTGACACGAAAAATGACACTCATCAGTGGTCTCCTTTGTCAGTAATGCATGCCTTAGCTTACATTACCTGATGGCTCGTACCACACTTGATTACAGTTTGGTTCATGCTATTTCAGATTAGAATCTTTGTTACAGAGTAGCTAGTGATTCTTTAATTACAGGATGGCTTTGATAAGACTTCATAACAGGTTGGCTCATGTTTAATTGATTTTAGGTTTTGAATGGTGTCATAAGGTTGGTCATACAGTTTTCAAGGCATAAATATTATTGATACTCCATGACATTACATTTGTGACACAACAGTTATCAGTCACTGTTGAAACTGCATTTTATTGTTAAGCATTTTGGAAACAGATTGGAAAATTTATCAACAAAAGAAAAAAATGTTAGAATTTAAAACTGATTTAGACTGGAATGTTTTACATACTCTTGAACAGTGCCTTTACCAGCTCATTGTTCTGAAGTTCAGTTTCTACTAAATTACTTACCTGATGAGATTTGAATAATACTTATTTTCTATGTTTTAAATAACAGGTATAAGAGTATGCATGGAATCAGCTTTAAGACTTAAGATTCACCAGATTACAAAGACTACATTTGATGAAGTTAATTCTTCCACCGCTCAGGACCTATCATAAAGTTTCCCAGTTTGTTCAGTGCATATTTATTTGAAAATTAACATATTATTTGCAATTCAAAAAACTATAATTTTTTTTCATACTTTATTGCCGTTTCCCACGTTAGCAAGGTAGTGCCAGGAACAGATGAAGAAAAGCTACATCCACTTTCATTTTATATATATATATGTAGGTCAGCATTCCCATTGTTAAGCTGCTGTGTTTACTTTATAATGACAAGTTGTTTCACAGAATTATACAGCATCAGTTATGCTCAACATTGTACAAGAATGTCAAGGGAAATATTTGTAATTAAAAGATGAGATACTCCTCAGTGGGCAAACTTAGAAATGAAATGCACAAGCAATTTCACCTGCAGCAAGAGCTGCAAGGTTTGTGAGAGCTATTTGATATTTCCCAAATGAGTTGCATGTGATCAGCTCACAGAATGTTTAAAAACAAACATGAGCCTGAACATCTGTTTCATAGCAGGCCCATTTCACCAAACGCTGGAAGCAGCATTAAAAGTCTTGGACAGAATCTGTTTAGGATTTATTCATAAAATGTTACAGGTTAAGTTTTCTTAACTGCACTTTAATATAAAACAAGAACTTGCTGACTAAGCATGAAAATAATATCACACTTAGAATTGATTATCCATGGAAACACTAGCATGTGCGAAGTAGTAGAATTGGTAGGAGCAAGTATATACATTTGTTCTTATTTTCTAAGGTCACATTCACTTTGTGATCTGCATTCTCACACTGTTGTTCTGTGTATTTTACAGTCCTTAATGTTTTCCCTTTCCTTTTACTTCCTCCTTGATTTATACTGGGTACATTGCTTGCAAAGACAAACCTTATTTTCATGTATTTGGAGATATATAGGTATGAACGTTTGTAGAACTTGCATGTGCCACCCTGCTGTGAATCTGGGAAATGGCACAAGATGTAGATATAATTTCTATTAAAATGGTTGACGATTAACATGAAAACTCCATGGGTGGTTGGGTACAAGTCTTTGAATCAAAATGACATTAGTGCCATAGTTTATACTAAAAAATGGATGAACCAGAATGTCACCATGCTGGGTTTGTCGTCAAAATCTGTCCAGGCTAGACAATATTTTTGCTGTATGTTACATATTTCAAAGTTGCTGTGGCATAATTTTTTTTATTTCATGAATGATTATTATAAATCCAATGAAAATTCAATCCTCAGAGTAATATTATCTGGGACATGATATCAGGATAGAAAAAATTTATCACAATTACTCCCCTCTTTTAGGCAGATGTGAAATGCTAATCATTTGCCCTGTTGTCTTATGAGAGTACCTTTATAATTCTATTGGACAATTTTTTTTATTGAATTGTCTCTATCTCCATTGTTTAACTTGTAGTTGCAATGTTTGTAAGCAGAATTGTTAACACAGAACAGGTTGTGAAAAGCAACATATATGTGTAATTAAAAGGTAACATGGAGTACCTAACTGTGACATAATCAATTTCCGAGTACTTAATGATTTTAGATGCTTATCCTTCCTCTGTCAGTATATGCAAGGGTCATAGTTGTTGATCTCTTAATTTGAGGCTATAATAAACCATAGAAAAGAGGTGGAGATTGTGGTAAGGGCATCCGCCATTTCAACCTCATGCATTGACACTAGTAACAGGAAAACCTTTAAGTAATGCACAGTTCATTGACAGTCATCAGTCATGGAAGTTCTCCTTTAGATGATGAGAACCTTTTATTGTAGAGGAATTACAATGCATATTGAAATATCTTCATTTAATTGAAAGAGGATACAGCCTGGTCCGCTTTTGATGATGGCCTCTTCGAATGCTGGAAGGTCCTCTTTGCAGGGTATATAGCTAAGTTAAATTTTAGGTTGAGATTAAGTGATGCATTTGCGAAAACTGGCATTTTCAAATGAAATTGTATAAAAACTAATGATTTAATTTATTTAGCCATTTCTTTCCTGTCCGTGGTAGGCAATTTAGTTTTTCACCATAGTTACAGTATTTGTACCATGTCTGATGTAAATAGAAAAATTAAAAAAACACTAATGATAACTTCACAAGCTAGTCAGTTTTTGCAGATAATTTCTAATAAAAGCATGATAAGATATTCTTCAGTTAAATATTTTGTAACAAATACACATCTCACAACTATTGCTAGAGTTAAATACACATTCATAACTATCAAACAGTGATATAGAAGTTTTATTTCCTTTTAAATACTTCAGAAGTCATATCTCCAATGTTTTACAGAACTTTACTGAAGTTAGTCCCTCTGTAATTAATCATATTTATAAATCCGTTAAATAAACCTAATTTTTATTAATAAACGTATTATGAATCTCCGTATGTTTCCTACATTATTTTGTTTAGTCTCAAGTTTATATTCAACCTGATATTTTACTATTTTCCATCTTTCATATTTCAACCATCTTCACTATTATATTCATCATGTCATGGTAGTTTACATCTTTCTTTGACTAAGGTACTGTATATTGTGTAACATTTATTCTCAGTTTTAAGTTCCTCGGACTGGGATATTTGAAGTCTAACAGTGATAAAAAAAAATTTAGCTTTCCCGAGCAATTTGTGAGGGAATTCCCATCTAAATATAGTCAACATTGAGATTTACAATTAGAGTGCTTCGTACAAGTCATGTCTGTTCATATTCACAGGCTGTATAGGAAGTAACAAGGAAATTTATATCTCTGAAAATGAAAACATTAGTGCTGACTATTCAAAAGAGCCTCAAATGTGTAACATTACAGTATATATATATATCTTTCAGCATATAAAGTCTCCAAGGGAAGCTACATTTGAGAGGTCAAGATGTGACTTTGTTCTCAAACAAAATAAAATATAGACTGTCTCCAGAAATTATTCACACTTGGATAGAGACGGACTTTTAGAGATGGTAATTTTGTACTTGTAGTTATATTGCATAGAGACTAAGATTTGAAAATATTGTAAATCTTTGGCTTCATGAAATTACTTGCCTGTCCAGGGTTTATGTGGGATCAATACAGTCCTGCTATAAATGCTGTCATCAGGATGGTGGTAGATTTTTGTCTATACAATGCTCACTTCTTCATCATCCTTGTATATATTGCTAAGACGTGGTTCTGAAATACACATTACCACTTCATGCCAACCAATACATAGTTCTCAAAGTGACTACCTAGGTATCTGATAGGGTGTTACATTTATAGTAGGTAACATAAAGTGATAATACAATATATCAATCAAAATTTTATGAAAAGTGTCTACTAAAGCCTTTAAGATCATGACGAATATATCTAAACACAAAGCCATTCCATTGTTATGATTTTTTCACTGAACCTCTTGAGATGCAGCAAGGTGTTGATGAAGATATAGACAACCACTGGACACCAGCAGTACCACCACCTGAATGCTGAACTGCTCTTGGTGTATTACCATTTATTTCATGTTTTTTAACAATCAAAATTCTGTAAATGTGTATACCTGTTTAATGATGACCCTGAGTGCCAGGAAATATGCAGATGCCCAAAATATCTGCCACCCACCAATACTGTACATACAAGAGACCATATTTATACTTTTTTAGGCAGGTTATGTTATTAGTAAAAATACTTTGGATATTATTATTATAAACTGTAACTTGAAATCCTGCCTGATGCAGAGTGATTAGTTACCTATAATTGATGGCTGATAATGAATGCTCTTTTAGATACAGTATCTTGAGTTAAAGGCAACTACACATGACCATTCTAGTGTACCAAACCAATGTCTTCCTTATTTTGTTAGCAGTCACGTGTAAATCAAATAGGCTATATTTTTTCTAGTGTTACTGCAGAAAACATATGTTGCCACTCTCAATAACGACATGCTAAAGCTGGGAATTGCTATTTGCATTATGCCATTTATACTATCTATCACCACCTCCATTCAACTCCTTTTTAGCATTTTCACAAGGTTCCCCCCTCTCTCTCCCCTTTCATATGCAGTCTCACTCATTGAGCTCTCTTACTTTCATTGAATTTTTTCTCATATTTGTGTATGACTTAGTTGA
>JAUUEG010083312.1:0-11184 GCA_032361445.1 Panulirus gracilis | reverse complement strand
TCCAACTCGAAGCTTTGGAACTCTCTCCCCTCTCATGTCTTTATCATGTCCTCCAAATTTCATACAAACTATCCCTTGTCTTTTATTTTTTTCCTTTTATTAACTTCTCCATGACTGGAGTCTCCAACGTGAAAATGTAATATTCCTCAAGCAAGTTATGAACAGAAATGTTATTCAGAAAATGTATTATGAAAATTAACTGAGCACTTTTCGTGAGTCCACTACAATATTAGTACTGGTTGGTTCCTGGAGTGTATTTGACAACGCTATGCATCACCATCACCTCCCTGACCTCTTAAAGATTTTAGAGAATAATATGACCCTAGCCACCCGCGCCAAGGTTAGTGTTTTACCTGTGTATTCAACACTTTTATAATGTGATCTGATTCGACTAAGGTCAATCAGTTTTTACCTAGCACTGTTACCGATGTAGACGGAGTGATTGTTAAATGAACGGACATTTTCTTTTTCTCATCTATGAACTACGTTCACATACTGTATACTGATAAATTTGATTTTGACATGATTACTCCTGATGAAGAAATCTTTTGATGCTCTCAGGCAATAAGATGAATAGGTAACGGATGTCTTCGATTGCGTCATCTACTTACGTTGGGGCAAATGTCGTCAAGAAGCAATTCAACGACAGGTCCTCAGGTTGGAGTTTTACGGAAACGTATGCAGATGGTGTTACTCTTATCTGATTTGGAGAGAAAAATCTTGAAGTACAAGACTTAATATTCCTTTCTTTTGATTATCACAGTTATTGAAACAGGGTAATATCATGACAGTGAAATGACATGTCTTTATTGGGTCTGACTTTAGCAGTGAAATCACCGATTTTGGGTAAGTTAGGTACCGTACGAGGGAGGAGAAGAACTTGTCGCACTGGAGGATCTATTGACGTGTTCGGCCATGTCTAGTGGTGCTTGGGAGACCCACGCCGTGTCTGACCACCGACGACAAGCTGCCCGTCCACACCCAAGTCCTCTCGTGCAGGGAGTCGCTTCCCTTGCCTTCTAGGGGAGGCCTTCCTCGGGTGGCCTCCCAGTCCTTGCAGGAGTGGCCTTCCTACCCTTCTTGGGGTCGCCTCCCTCGTCCTCCTCGGAAAGCCTCTCTTGCTTACCTTGCCGACAGCTCACACGTGTTCTTTCATCATCTCGGTCCGTGAGGCCATGACATCGTCCTTGAATACGTTCAGGAATCCTGTAAATGGAATGTTATTCGTCCACGTACGAGGTGGAGTGTGTCTCACTCCGAGGTCACTTACACCCACGTGACCATATAGTTCCTAATTCCTAAGAAATTTGACATAGATAAACTTTATCCCCAGCATTTAGCTTTGAATATAAAAGATTCAATGAATGGATAAGCACTCATCCAGACACATAGACACAGACACAGACACACATAGACACAGACGCACACACACACAGACACACACACACACACACACACACACACACACACACACACACACACACACACACACACACACACACACAAAAGAAACCCCACAGCATATCAATCATATTCAAACAGTTTCCCGCGTCCTTGGTCATGAACTGATCTCACACACGAGTAAAAACAAACATAACTGTGCATCGATCAAGAAGTTACCTCACCCTGAGTTAGACAATACGAGACAAGCTACCAACAGCCTTCTGGCGACCTTACGACAAAAAAAGTTTTTTCTACTTATGCAGTTAACTTTTCTAAGAGCAGAGCAGAGTTGCCAAGCAAGGAAGATGGCCCCGAGGACCGGCTAACTAGGTGATGACTGTCTCTTTTTTTCAAGGTTTATGAATATTTGTTGTGTCATTTGTAATCGAAAGGTTGGACAACAATGCCTGCTAACTTTGTAGTACAGAAATGCCTGCTGACTTAGTAGCATAGCAATGCCTGCTGAATTTGTAGTCTAGGTCTAACATTGTACGTTCCTTAAGCTCCCATACAGTGGTCATATTCAACGTGGTTATTATTGGTGGCTGAGCATGTATTAGGATTTACTGTTTTGTTATTAATGCTGTACAGTTCACACTATCAGAATGGATTTTCAATATGGATTGCCGTACCAACACTCTCACATGGTTTAATAGACTTTACTTGTTTTGGTAACATGTAAATACTGGGCTTCCTTATTATCCCTTACCTGTTCCTCCCACCTACACACACAATCCCTCGGAGATCAGTTTAGGATTCTTCTCGCTGGTTATCACTAACTGCTTGGCTCTGATCGTTGGGAGTCTCATTCTTTTCATTTACATATCAAATTGTCTCGGGTTTACATCACATGATCTACACACTGCTCAGTATACGGATGAGGACCAGCTTGAACGTTAATGTTTTCTAGCTCATTCCGACTTCTCTTTACGCTTTTACGTTGACACATCAATACCATAACAACATACTGGTGCTCATGCATTATCTCAAGTGTCTGGCATATAAACATAAACCCCTGGAAGGTCGAACAGCAAAGATGTTTTTCTCTGCTTGTTCTGCGCGGTGGAAGGTGGACTTATATATGCGCGACTTCGACTGGTTGATAATATTTCCAGTTATATGCACGTAAGTCCGAGTGGAAAGTCTCTTCCCAACTGAGCTTACGAATGCAATAAAACCACAAAAATGTCAGTAAAGATAAGTTGTTGTAAATGAAGTTATTTATCTGCGAATTGCAGAATCGTATACGCCATGAAAGGTACTATGACAAGCCTCTTGGTGTCAGAGGTCACGCCTCGCACGGGACGCTGGGATAACTGTAGTTTGGTGTGTGTGTGTGTGTGTGTGTGTGTGTGTGTGTGTGTGTGTGTGTGTGGGAACTCGATGAATGGCGCTTATCGTGACCTTGCCTCATGCAGAATTCAGACGACCGATTTAGAGAGAAACTATCAGGATCGCGATGGAAGAACTCTCAATCAATGGGGGCTGTGGAGTAAGGGATAGATGATAAGTTTTGGATTGTAAAGGAAAAAGAGAACGAAGAATAGCATATGTTCCTTATCCTGTCTCGTCCTAGTGTCCGCTACGCACTATCTATCTTCTATCCAGTTCTCTCAGGACAAGTGACATCCCAATACTTTCCGTGTCTGCCGCCAGGGGAACGGCGGATCAGTGTCATCCCGTAAATTTACACTTAGTTTTGGTATTGTTAAACACGGTCATTGGTTGTCTCTGCCAGTCACCTGGAACCAAAGAAGGTCTTTCCCAACTCAGTAATGTATCTCTGTTCTGCACTTTTTCCAAGTATCTAATATTTTCTTCACATAATCAGGTGGAAGGATAGGAAAACTTATACTTCTGTCTGGAGATAAATAGCCCCCTGGCCTTCTATATGAGGTGCTTCCTCTCGTCTTCTGTAGGCGACCCCGAGCTATAGTCTTCCATTCCCCATTAGGAAATACGGAAGCTTCCTGTCCTTCTGCAGGATGGATCTAAGCGAGTCTTCCGCCATTCTCCCGGGGTCAAGAGTGTTTTTCCCGTCTCCCAAAGGCATGAGGGTATCCTTCAACCACCGTATGCTTACTGGGGTGGGGGAGGAGCTCCGCTTTTACAAATTTGTTAGAAAATTACCCTTTCTTACCAGAGATACAGGAATATCTGTCCTCCAAGCTTTCCTCGTGAGGTGAGTAGGAATATTCGCTCCTAAAGATACAAAACTAACCTCTACTCAACCCTGTAAAGACTTAGGTGCATCCTTCGTCTCTTCCTAAAAGATTCTTTTCTTTTTTTTTGCGCACGTCCCCTTTTCCCTCCCAAGGATTCAGAGAAGGTCTATGTCCTTCCTCAGGGACCAAGTGTTGCTGATGGGACACAACCATAAGGAAGCTGTCGTCCGGCTGGCGCGCACGCTGTCTGATGCCGGGAAGGTTACGAAACAGGGTCAGAATATCGATCGAGGTTAACCGGGCTCATAGCACACCCCAGTGGCTGGCCCCCCTCGAACCACTTCCCCTGTACTCCATCCCACCCCAGCTGTCCATCAGACACTGGCCAGGTCACCATTACCCAGCACAAGTGACACATGCCCTTACTGTGTCCCACTAGGGCTCGCATGGCACAGCTCAGTTTCGTTGTTCCTGTGTAAGTACCTGCAGCAGCATCTGAAAGATAAAGATTACAATTATCTGTTGATATGCAACTCTACCAATTTTGTAAGAAGTCCAGATAAGACTTGATAAGCATTTTTGTAGTCAATCACGAACTCAAACAGAGGTAATGAAGTGGACATAGTTACTGTACACTTTGAAATTCCATTTGATCATTGATTCAGTGGAGATTGTCGTGGCTCTGTGTGGAAAAGGGAAAATAGTCTCTGGCTATCGTTATGAAGTGTTTCCTCTTGTCTTGTTTATGAGATCTGAGGTTTAGTCTTCCAATCGTCACCGGGAAATACGGAAGCTCCCTGTCCTTCCTTCAGAGTTTGAGTCTTAAATACCGCAGTTGCCTTGTTGGGGGTCACACCAGCGAAAACAAATACATACACTGAATGATACGGATCTGACGATTGTGAAAGATTTTTCTCTGTTATTTCAGTGAGGATGTTAGGTTGATGTTATCGATGTTGAGAAGTCGTAAATATTGGTAATGGGACGAGAATAGGTGAGTGATGTACACTATGTTCAAGTGGTACATTGTCAAAAGAAAAAAAAGTGAAAGTCTTGACACTGAAACCTTTAAACGCCTAAGTGACCTTTGACCCGCTCGTTGGCATCGGGGCTGCTCGCTGCTACTACCTTGGGCTGATAGCAATAATGACCCCCCGACCGAAACACGGTTGTTACACAGCCCTATTAGTGTTAGTGATTGTCTCCACGTGACACCTTACACTCGTTGACGAAGACTTTGTTATACTTAACCTTTTGCAGTATTATGTTACGTAACTCCTAATCGGTGCGCAGGCCGTCGAGATTCCAGTCTTAGAGAAGTCACAGAGGGTCGTGACGAACACTTTACACGACTGGACTTATTAGGAACAAAACTCCATAAAAAGAAGCTTCGAAATGGCAGCCGTGGAATCTGGCCGGGGGAAGAGGGGCAAGATCATAATTTCCCTTCACTCGTTCTCCTGATCACCTTGCTTGTTACGCTAACAAGTCTGGGCAGTCCACACCCAGTGTACCCGCTGCCAGACCCAGATTTGTTCCCCACACGCTGAGCGAACACCGTCGAGGTGTTTGATAGGGAGTTAGTTCCCTGTTCTATACTTCACACGAGCTCCCGACTCCACTTGACAGATACAGTGAGAAAGTAATTATCACTGAAATTTGTGGAAGCCGAAGTTGACGAAAGAATAGACGGGAAAAGAGCAAGATGTGAGAATTTGGTTGTTAGATAATGGATCACATGGCGTACCCATGGTTCCAGAATCCAGATTCACAGAGCAGCACGTGCTAGGAGAGGCCAGCGCCCCGCTACCCTTCGCCTCCCACGTCTGGAAAATGTCAGACGGCGAGGAAGTGGGGACGTGCCTCTACCAGGCTGTAGGGGAGCTGCCCTGGGAAAGTTAGGAAGCCGGAGGCGAGGTTAGACTGCCCTTCGGGGCTGCGTGAGGCCACTGTCGGTCGGGGTTGGTCTCCGGTAATGATGCGGAGGACGATGATGAACGAAATGTGAAAACTGATTAGGAATGTAATCTACACATATGATATCACTACTACTACAACTACTGCTACTATTGCTACTACTACTGTTACTGCTACTGCTGCTACTCCTACTACTACTACTACTACTACCTTACTACTATTGATAGTAATGATATAATGATTAAAACTTCTTCTTCACAGAGACTTCACCATCGTCAGCTCCAAGCTGAGGTCATGAACCCCTGGATACACTGGTGAAACTCATTCACATATGCTTGCCGTGCTGTCGGTAGTAACGATGACGAGACATTCTCTTTTTTCCCCGTGAGAGTACGTGCAAATGTACATAAAGATGGCACTAAGCGTGTACAGCTTCAATATTACTTTTCGATCATCTTATTTGCATATTGTGATATATGTAATGTCGGTAAACCGAGAGGGTGTGCACTAGTGTTGAACGAAGACCCTGAGAAGATTCGAATACATGACTCCCCGAATACACTGAAATAAGATTCATATAAATGTCTTAGATTGACATTGGAGTATCAATATTTACTCTCTGGCAAATAGAAATCACTGAATGCCACAAACTATGAAATCTTGCGGGTTCTCAAAACTCCTAATCTCTTCTCACAAAAAAATAATTCATCTGTGAGTTTATCATGAGAGAGCATAGACTGAGTATCAATGGGGTCTTCATAATAACACTTGTGATCCCTTACATTGGTCTATAGTGTATTCGCCCTGGGTACTTACTCAAGTCAATCTTCACCAATAACCTTTAAGCTCATTCATATTCCCAGGTCAGGGAACATCTAAAGTTGTCATCTGTCTAGGTGCCATTTTCTCCATCATAATTCTTAGCAAATATGACTCAGGCGACTGTTAAGGTAGCCATCGAGGGTGAGATATAAGAGTACTTTATTTGTTCGCTTGGACCAGGGGCTCCTTGACCCTGGTACTTGACTGCATATTGAATACCATGATTTTAGCATCATCATTTATAAACTATTACCCACACAAAGAAGAATTCAAACAGTCGTGCAGACAGACATCGATATTTGTTCTCCCGCACCGCGTTAGTCAATCCAGGAAATAGTCTGGATTCTGGGTTAGTCGTCGTCCACATAGCTTAAGCTCGGTAAAAGAATCCCAGGTATACGAAGATGAATTATGTCAGCTCAGTTCGTGATGCGATTTATTTAGGAATGCTATATCATTTCCAGGCGCCAGTTGTGGGTAAAGTTTTTGATGGAAGGGAAGGGGAACTAACTGGTCACTAGACTGAATTCTAAGTCTGGTAAATCTTGATTATTTGTTAAACCTTTTGGCCGATGGCGAAACCGCGTTCTGGAAAGGAAAAGAGGTTACGCCATGACTTATGGATTGGGTGGAGTACATCCTTGCTCCTGGAGAGGGAGGGGTACATCCCTGCCACGTGGAGAAGGAAGGAGGACATCCCTACCTCCTGGAGAGAATAGGGCATCCCTACTTCTTGAAAAGGGCGGAAAACGCCCCTGATTCTTAAGGAGGGAAGCAGACCTCCACTTGCTTCTGAAGAGGGACGAGGATACCGGTGGCTCCTAGATGAAGAGAACACCTATGGCTCCTGAAAAAGATGGAAGACATTCTTGTCACTTGAGAGAGCCGAAGATACACGAAACTCCAGCACAGGACGTACTCATTCCCTGGAAAGGAGCAGAAGACTCATCTAGCGGCTGGTAGTATTTAGATAGACTGCTGCTTAAGTGGGGTGGAGGACACCCACATGCTGGAGTACAGGGCACGAGGCTGTGGATAGGAGGACGTGCCAAGGTGTTATAGGGAGGAGCAGGGAACACACCTAGCTCCTGGGAGGATATGATGACACACCTGCCCCCCTGGTGAAGGAGTCGGGTACATATCCAGCTACTGGGCCCGGCTGGGAACATAACCAGCTCTTACCAATGGTGAAGGCAATACCCAGGTACTGTAGAAGGGCAAGGGACTCTCCCAGCTATTAAGGAGAGGCGGAGCGCACTCATAAAAGTTAGTCATTTTGATTTTATCCTTTCACAAGCCGAGACAAAAACTTGTTTCACGAGGAGTGAACAACCTCATCTGGTATTCTTCTTATCAAGAATGGGCGGTGTAAGTAAAGGATGGGACAAGAGAAGAAACAGGGTATTGAACGCTGTGAAGCAGAGTGTAATTATGATTGGATGAAAGGAAATGGATGGTAAAGGCAGGGACGGTAAGGTCCAGGGATAATGGGGTTAGAATTGTGAGGGGGGTCAGGGCTGACGTGGGCTGGAGGAATGAGGCTGGGGCTGGCATGGGCTGTGGGAGTAAGGCTACAGGGCTGGTGGAGGCTGGGTTGAATGGATCCAAGTGTTAAGAACGGAGCACCTTGCTCAAGGAACCGCCGGAGGAAGTTTTGAATTCTTTTGTCTTCATTGATCCGACTAAGAAAGTGGTTAAGAGTCTAGCTGGATTATTAATGACTTTATGGCCGGAGAAAGGAAGATCCTGAAGAGGACATGACTGGAGGATTGGCTGTTTTGATCTTGCGATATGAAAGATAAACACCAACGTGAAAGGAGTAAATGAAAGATGATGGAAAAGGGAGGTTATGGCGATGGTGGAGGACATTAATGATGGCATAAATCAGGAACTATTGAATGCAGGAGGAGAGGAAGGAATTAAATTGTGGAGGGCAGAGGAGAGAACTTGGTCGACTGTGAAGGTGGGAACATTGGCTTAAGAGAGGGGGATTAGAATTTAGGTCAAGTGGAGGAGATGAGTACGGGAGGATACATTCAGCCTAGAGACAACGGGAATAGTGTGAAAAAACAAGTGAATCATACATATTGGAGATTATTGAATGCCAATGGAATATATGGTCCCAAAGAGAGAATAGATAACAAGAAGATAAAACCAATTAAGATACTTTATGTAACAGATGAGAGAAAAGGAAAGACTTGTAAACTTTAGTGAGAAGTGTGTAACATGATCCATCGGGGCAAGGCATACAAGATGGGATGGTGTGAGGGATATGTGCAGAGTAAATACGTGGTTGTTGTTTAGAACGAAAGGGAAATGATCCCAAGAAGAGAGTGTTGCAAGGATCAGTGTGGAAAGTAGAGTTATGTGTGAACTATCGTCCATGGCGGTGAGGAAACTGGTTCAAGGAGGGCTGGAAGTTAAGCGCTCCGAAGGGCACTGGATAAAGAGCACGAACAAGTGGGTATTTTGGGGGGCTATTGGGTAGCAGTCTGAAAGACTTTTAGGAAAACTTTGCTAGAGGTGGATGTTTTGAGTGCTAGAAAGTAACCTAGTGCTAGGATTTTAATAACACTGTCTACGAAAATAGTAAAAAGAGATCTATTTTGAAGGATAATGTAGAATATAGTGCCAAGAGTGGTAACTTAGAATGGTGAGTCAGCAAGAAGTGCATGAAAGCAGCCATGAAAGATGTGCCACAAAGGGAACGTTCTGAGAGGTAACTAGGGAGTGTAATTCTAGGGATATGTCAAGGAATAATTTAACACGAGAGGGAAATGGAGGTTCATTGGCCAGACAAGGAATAAGAATATATCAAAAATTCATAAGAAATGATCAAGATCATTGCGAAATCATGCAAGGAGGGTGAATGATAGGGCAAAGATAAAGGAGGTCAAGAGACTCGTACATCAAGTAGATCATGTTCGAACAAAGTGCTCACCCATGCAAGACCACACACAACCCTTGACCAATTGACTGACTGACTAATAAGTGATTATCTCTGTGGTCTTGAAATCCTAACTTTTAGCCGTATGATCTAACGTAGATTGGAATATTGGTCAATTTCCGTATTAAGTTTAAAGTTACTGATGTAACCCATTAATGGGTCTTGCAGAAGGAGGAATAATATCAATGGCCTGCGACGAGATTTTAAGAGAGAGAGAGAGAGAGAGAGAGAGAGAGAGAGAGAGAGAGGAACTAGACCGTGTTTTACCCTCCCTCACCCACACTCGAGCATCAGGTCATCATGTGACCTTGACCTTTTGCTTCTTGAGCTAAAGACATGTCATGGACAGAGCATGATCAGGTAAAGTGTTGGAGGAGTGTTGTGCAAGTATTGAACATGTATCATTTGTGTGAAAGAAGTGTTGAAGTACTGAGGGAGATCTGGAGCAGTCGTGGATATGTGGGTGGAGGACTGTTGAAGTAATAGCTGCGAGTTCTGACCCAGTGAAGGAAATGTGTCACACGAAGTTGTTGTACTTCAAAAAATTGTTAGACTGATTAAAGATGAACTACTGGAACACGTTGGAGAACTGACGTGATTATTTTTGTTTCGAAGAAATATCGGAGGTGTTTTCAACTTGCAAATATTGGCTTTGTGTCGCAGATATAGTGTTACAGTACTTGTGTCCAGTTGCATCATTGCAATAAGAGTTCACGGGCACAATGAACCACATTCCTCTTGTTATGCTTGTGGTACTCGATCCTGTGACCCTGACCTCCTAATTTTCAAACATAAAAAGAATACCACATTTAGGGCAAGATATGGTCACTCACTCTACTACGGCTGAGTTTACTATTGTTCTTTGGTTTTTCTTTGTGATGTTTTCTTTGACAGAGGGACACACACCAGTGGAACTTTTTGCAGATTCGACCTGCAGATGATAGTACGGTATACCAAACAAAGAGAATGGTTGCCTCACCAGTCAGACACAATGGACAACATTCCATGGATGAATTTCCCTGTGTTCTGAATGATAAAATGATGAACGATGAGACGATACAATCGATGATCAACAGCTCGAAAGATAATGGCAGGGGACGGCGTTAGTCAAGTACGTGTCTGGCGTAAGTGTATACACAGGTGTCCTCCACCTTGTGTCACTGCTGGCACCTACACGAGAGGGACCTCCCTCTGTGCTGCATGCTGCTCCTCCTCCTGTTTCCCGGAACATGACAATATATTTATTCCCCGCCAATCCGTTCGCTCAGTTCAATTTTTTCTTATTTTTCCAATCTTTTTTTCTTCTGGGATGTATTCTGTTCTCTCACTGTCAGCTTGGTCTTGTGGTTTCAACCATCTCTCTCAGACCGTTAGTATACTGGGATTGCTTACCTTTTCCAGACATAACGATCTCCTGTGAACGTATTCAGAGCTGCTTACCATTCTGGCCAGCTCCTCCTCTGATTCATCTACCCGAGCAGCAGCATCATCTGCATGCAGCGACCGTGTTAGCTTCCACCCCGTCCAGCAAATGGACAACCGTACTCGACATTCACCTCGTCTTCCAGCCCACGTGTATCGCCCGTTGCATCCCTCACAGCAGGGACGAGAGAGAGAGTAGTGATCGGGGATAACTAACGAAATGAAAGTTTGAAGTTCTACAGGACAACCTTCGAAGAATAGAGTGAAATACTTTTGTAGTTGGGCAAGATCGGACAGAATGAGCAGAGGTTATGAAGTGAAATAAATCATCGTCTACACACACACACCCACACACATACACACTCACAGACAAACACTGACACACACACAGACAAACACTGACACACACACACACACACACACACACACACACACACACACACACACACACACACACACACACACACA
>JAUUEG010083202.1:0-11185 GCA_032361445.1 Panulirus gracilis | reverse complement strand
TCTCTCTCTCTCTCTCTCTCTCTCTCTCTCTCTCTCTCTCTCTCTCTCTCTCTCTCTTTCTCTCTCTCTCTCGATAGAACGAGAAGTTAAGAAGTTGATGAAAGAAGAAAACAAAATACAGCTGTATTGCATAAGGTGTACGGTGAAGGTTTATTTAAGACTGTGTGTATGTGTGTGTGTGGTTTGTAGGTGTAAGTTTATTGAAGTATGTTTGTGGTTTGTTGAATACGTATGTCTAGTGCCTTATGTATATGCCATCGGCAGACGGTGTGTGTGATTGCTTATTTATACAGTGCTAGAACAGTTCTACACTCGTGGAGCTTCAGCTCTTGTATGTATGTTGGCATGATAAGGATGTGGCTAGGCTAGGCTGTGTTCATTGTGGGTAGTGATGGATGATCGCTGTGTTCTCTCTCAGGCCTTTGAGGCTCCCAGGGAACCAAGTGTGTTACTTGTTTGTTTTGCAGCTTAGAGACAGAATGGCTGTAGGTTATGTCTTAGCTGTCTTAGTTTCTGTCCCTTTTTTTTTTCATGTACTTCCACTCAACAAGACCAGCCAGTTGGTTGCACGTTTAATTGTGATGTTGTTCTTCAAGTCTTACCAACGTGGTTACACCTTGTCAGGTGACGAATCTCCGTGATCTCTGATGTACCGTCAGTAGCATGAGCAAACTTGATTTGAAGGCCAGGTGGGTGGGATGGTTTTGAGGAGTAGCTCAGTACGGGGAGGGCAGGTGGTTGGGCGAAGACTCTGGGAGAAGGGTAGGATAGGGAGGCTGGGTGGACGGGTGGGAACTTGGGAGTAGCTCAGTAAGGGGAAGCCAGGTGGTTAGGTGAGGACTAGGGAGTAGCTTAGTATTTATAGGCTAGGTAGATGGGTGGGGACGGGAGGAACTCAGTATGGGGAGGCCAGGTGGGTGATTGGAGACTGGGAAGTAGCTCGATATGGTATGGAGGTGCTGGGGCAGGAACACTAGGGCTGAAGTAGGTGTGGAGGGGTTGGGGCAAGTGTGGAGTGGCTAGGGTAGGTGTGGAGTGGCTAGGGCAGATGTGGCCGGACTGAGGAAAGTTAGTGAGGGGCTAGAACAAGGTTGGAGGGGCTGGTGGAAGGTTGGAGGAGCTTGTGGTGGGGTTGTAGAGTGGTTGGGGCAGGTGTGGCAGCTTATGTAATATGTAGACAGTGGTGGTATTGACGGGTGAAGTGGGAGATGGCCTGGCTTTATCTATGGTGTTCCCAGACCTGTCTTATCTCACCCGCCATCCCACCCCTACCTCCCACTCACTGTCTATCTTATTTTTTTCTTTATCTCCCCAGTTGTCTTTCACTCACCCCTCTCCTCTCCTCTCACCCTCCTTTACCTTCTACTCGCACCCCTTTACACATCTGCCTCTCCTCTCCCATACTGACGTGCACCTGTGAACCTTCCCACTCACTTGCCTCCCGCTCTTCTGCTCTCTCTCTCTCCTCTCCTCTCCTCTCCTCTCCTCTCCTCTCCTCTCCTCTCCTCACCTCGCTCGCTCTCTCTCTCTCTCTCTCATTGAATTATCCAGAGACAAGACATAAACAGAATTCCAAAGAATCTTGACCCAAATAAGGCTCATGGTCCTGATGAAATTTCTCCATATGTGCCGGGGATGTGTGCAGATACACTTGGCAGACCGCTTGAAATGTCAAGATATCGCTAGAATGAAAATAGAAAAAGGTAAAGTGCCAAGGAAGTGGGAAAAGGCAAACGTTATACCTCTCTATTGGAAAGGAGACCGCGGGGAGGCGCTGAACCACTGACTGGTGTCCCCGAAGTGTTTGTCTCTAAGGTACTGCAGAAGATAATGAGAAAGCAATTGGATGACTTCCTGCAGAGGAGAGGCTACCTGAGAGACAGACGACACAGTCTCAGGGAAAGGAAGTCTTGTTTAACGTTCCCCTTATATCATACGACATCAGTTAAGACAAAACACTGTGGTGGGTGGAATATTTATGTCTGGACTGCCAGAAAGCATTTGACACTAGCCCACATGAATAGGCTACTAAAGAAACTGGATCTCCATGAAGGAATAAGGTGGAGACTCCTTCGATGGCTGGAAAATTACGTTAGTAGAAGGGAACAAAGGTCGTATGTTGAGGTAGACAGCTGCTGCTGTTGGTCTACATTAAAGACTTGCCAGAAGGTTTAGATTCCTAATTGAACGTGGTTGCGGGAACTGCTAAGGTCATGAGGGAAGTGAAAATCGAAGAGGAATACATCAACCCACAAAGTTGGTGTGGTTCATGGTTGATGAAATTCAGCCCAAGGAAGTGTTAAGTCAAAGTTGCTGTGATACATGGTTGATGAAATTCACCCTCAAGTAAATGTTAATGAGAATGGGATATAGTGAAGGGAGGCCTCGATATGAATTCTACCCAGCTGGAAATAAGCTGGAGAAATTGAGGGTATAGCACAGGAGAAAAATTGTTTGCTGGCAGATTATTAGAATTACGGTCGAGAACACCTGTTTACATTGCACATGAGGCCATAACTATGGTCACCACACTTAAGATAGATCTAAAGAACTAATAGAGTAGGTCCAGAGAAGGGCAACAAAGATGAGAACAGAATTAAGAAAACTGATTTAAAGGTAGGGTTAGAGGCCTCAGGTTTGTCAACCAAGGAAGAGAGAGGAGTAAGAGGTGACCTGACCACTCCCTTCAAATTTTATAACCAGTTTGATGGATGGGTCTTCGAAAGACGCAAGGACACTCCAATCGCGGGCCATGACGTGACACGACGCAAGAAACTTGTTTAAAAAGATGTACAGAAGTAATTTCATGATATAAAGGTGGTGGATAAATGAAATAAAATGAACTATGAAACTGTGAATGTGGACAGCATACAAAAATTTAAAAAGCAGCGAAAGTTGAATAGAGAGATACCCACGTGTGAGAAACTTCTTCCCCGAACGATGCAAGTAGATAATTACACGCATCTGCCTCCTATTTTATCTCTTTCCCATACTCCGCCCTCCCATGTCTTTATATGGACATAACCCTTCCTCTTCCACCCCCATACACCTGTTTTCCCTCTTAATGGCACACTTGTCTTCCCTGACTCATACACTTGTCCCTCTTATCCAATATTTACACAACGTGTCGTTCCTCTCCCTCACACATGTCCTCATTCTCACTCTTTCATACACTTCTTTCTCTGCCTTATTTACACACCTCAACACTCAGCCATCTATCTTCCCTCCTTCGCCTCTCCTCACTGTCATCTCTCTTCCTTTACCTCTTACTGTCATTTCCCCTTCTTTACCTCTCCTCACTGTCATCTCCCCTCCTTCACCTCTCCTCACAGTCATCTCTGCCCCTTCTTTAATCGTCTGCCGGCGGCCGTGCCCTTCATGCATACTCACACTTGTACGTGATGCTGTTGCCTGGCCTCCAGCCTCGGTCTCCACTGTATATTCCGCGCGTCTCATCCCTCCACCACCATGGCTCCACTGCCATGCACCACCTTGCAAGTTGTGTGCATGTCTTGCTCGTTTAATCTCTGTTATTATCATTAGTTTTTCTCCTGCCTTGGTAACTCCTTACTTTGTTAAAGGATCCTTATTCCTTCCTCTGCCTGCCTCGTTTTTCACACTCTAAGTATTGTTTTCTTCTGCTGTCTTAGCAGCACTTCACCTATACTCTCATTGCCCAGCTGGAAACGCACATACTACCAGCCCATTGCCTCTCTGTTCTCTAAATTTTTGTAAATTACCAAAGTTTCTTTAGTGTTTGTGCGTCATAAATCTTGGAGAGGTTACCGTTTTACTCGTGAGTCGTCACAGATCTTGATTGTTTCTGGTTTACTGTAAACCGTTTAGCTAGTTGCTTGTTGCTACTTACATGTGCTTCATGTGTCTCCTATTCATGAACAGGTGTCGCCTCGTCAGCCTGTGTACCCGTGTGTACCAGCCTCGAACTCGTCATTTGATGATACCTCTCCTTCTCCGACCCACTCAGGTCCTCTTCACCATCAAGTTCCTTTTTTTCGTACACCTCGAGTGGCTTAGATTATTGATGTGTGCCGCGAGGCGCGGGCCGCGTGTGACGTCGCCACCATGTACTTGAGAGATGCCGCTCGCCTCACTGTCACGGCCCCGGCTTAGCCCCGGCCCTGCACCGTCACGTTCCTCCCGTGCCCCGAGCCCTCAGTCGACATGCTTGACTCATCGGGAACACGAGTTCAGGGCAGGGGTGAAAGGTCGCGAGGCCGGGGCCCTGGAGAACCCCGGTTTGGTCCCGAGGGGGTCGAGAAACGAGGTTCCGACCCGACAAAGGTGGGTGTTGGCGGCGGCGGCGTCAAATGGTAAGGGGTGGTGGTGGCGTCAGCAAGGTGGGAGGACATGTGTGGCCTCAGTGTCGGGACACCTGGACGCTGTAGTCACCGCCGTCACCGCCTCCATGCCAATCCCCACGCCAATCAAATATGACTCCTCGTTTTGCATATACGTGATCACCATATTTGACGGGTGTTTAGCAACAGTATTGGGTGTAATTGAGTGTGTTTGGTTCCTGGTGTGGGTGACGGGGGCCGCGGCAGTCGGCTGTATATGTCCAGGGGCGGCGCCCTTTATCCTGGCCCCTGACGCCGACCAGTCGAGCACCCCCCACCCTGCCAACCACCTCACCACCCGCCCCGCTACCCGCACACCTGACCTCCCAGCCAACTTCCTGCACTCCTAGCAAACCAACCAGCGACCAAGCTTTCCAGCAACCCAGAGAACCAACCACTTAACCAGCTGACGAAGTACCCCCAGCCAGCTTATCCACCTGGGCACGACGGTACGACCTTTAGGTATGACGTCGTGACCCTTAAGGGTCATGTCAGAGGTCACTCCTTCATGCCTAAAGGTCGTACCGTCGAACTAAAAAGGCTGATAATGACCCGAGTAAATGTTTTCAGCAGGTGGGGACGTTGGTTTGTCTGGTGTGTGAGTGAGTGACTGACCTGACTGGCTTGATGGTTGGCAGACCTGACCAGCTGAGTAGCCAGCTGAGCGAGCAGTGCACTGGTGGGGTCGTTAGTCATTTCATTGGCTGAGTTGAATCCCCTCCCACCCACCCACTCCCAAGCCACAGCTTCCAGTACGACATCCACCACCTTCCCCCCCTCACCCCCGGTCCCCCCGCTTCTGTCTGGATCACTGACGACTTTATTATTTTTAGCTGGTGTCATCCGGGACGCATACTTGATGAGCACCTCCCTGGACCTCCATATTTGGAACTTTATTGAGACTGTGGGAGAGGAAGTGTAAGGCGGGCTGGGTGCCCATAACCAGTTCTCCATTGGCTTTACTGTCAGCAGATAACATATGTCGTCACCCCTGCTTCTGTCTGTCTTTCTGTGTCGTCATCCCCTGCTAGCCTCTACCTGTCCGTCAACCCGTGCTAGCCTATACCTGTCTGTGCCGTCACCCCTGCTTCTCTTTGTGTGTGTCGTCACCCCTGCTTCTCTCTGTGTCGTCACCCCTGCTTCTGTCTGTGTCGTCATCCCTGCTTCATTGTGTCGTATGTCGTCACCCCCTGCTTCTGTCTGTGTCGTCACCCCTGCTTCTGTCTGTCAGTCTGTCATCACTCCCGCATCTGTCTGCCTGTTTGTGTCGTCACCAAAGTTTCTGTCTGTATCGTCAACTCTGCTTCTGTTAGTCAGTCTGTGTCGTCACTCGTGTTTCTGTCTGTCTCTGTCATTACCCCTGCTTCATATTGTTAGTGTGTTGGCGCATTCTTGTTAGCACGGTAACTCCGGAACGACACATAATAAAGGAACATATTTTTACCGGTGCCACAGTCCTCTCCTGATAGAGGTGACGAACTGATTATGATTTTGGGGCACGTGGTTGCGTAAATTTGCATATTAATTAGGAAAACTATATTTGATTTTTTTAGCAAGTGCTGTAAGTCAAGGAGTGCTGAAGGTTGCATACACCTGCATATTGATTGGGAAAATCCTTTATTTGCAAGTGCTTTGCCTGAAGGATATGATCTAATCTTATAAGTGTATCAGGCAAAGACACATATCATGGCATACAATTTTCAGCATATTAATGAGCCACTTAGGTTCATTTTTGTCCCTTGACATCAACTCGCGTTGGAACATTTGTGGTAGTACCCATAGAACATGGTGTGGCCGCAGCTCGACGCCTTACAGCTTTGTTTCATCGTAACATAATAGATATGATAAAGTGATTCTAATAAGGAGGAAGGTATGAAGTAACTGCTGAGACAAGTGACTATCTCTGCATTATTTCTGTTTATACGGAGAGAGAACTGATTTATTTTGCTGCGCCAAGACAGCAGTAACAGGAAGGCTTCCAGACCCTCGGCTTTGGGGGAAGGTGGGGTCTTTATGTGAATACTGGAGACATTCTCCATAGAGTTGTTTGGGTTATTAGTCAGTGATGTGTGTGTGTAGGATTACTGGTTGTGTCTTAAGGAGAGAGAGTTTTACATTCCTGTTGCCCTCTCTTCCCAGCCTTGTACACAAGTGCCATATCTTTACTCGTATGTATGTATGCATATGTACACTTGGCCTAGCTTGTGTGTGTGTGTGTGTGTGTGTGTGTGTGTGTGTGTTTGTGTGTGTGTGTGTGTTTACAACTGAGATAGTGGATACCGACAGATTAATTTGAGGATCGTGAGTTTGGTTATGATGGATACCAACGGGTTGTGTGCGGATGGCAGGTGTGGTGGTGGACACCAACAGGTTGTGTGGGGATGGCAGGTTTGATGGTAGACACCATTAGTTTGTGTGTAGATGGCAGGTGTGGTGGTGTTGGACATCGACAGGTTGTGTGTAGATGGCAGGTGTTGTGGTGGAGACCGACAGATTGTGTGTGGATGGCAGGTGTGTGGTGGTGAAGGACACCGACAGGTTGTGTGTAGATGGTAGGTGTGGTGGTGGACACCGATAGGTTATGTGTGGATGGTAGATAGTTATATTCTTAAACGATTATTTAGAACCACCCTCCATATTTTGGCCTTTGCTAAAATACCTCGTGTTATCAACGCCGACCAGACCGTACTCGTAACAGGCTGACATATGTCACGCGTGCGAACGTGACCTCATCCAACCCTGCCTTTACGACACGCACGTAGGATTTGCCACAGAACAAGCGAATGTTCATAACACACCGCGTGTCTGCCCACCTCCCACGTTGCCTCTCGGACAGGCGCACGTATCTGACCGCCAGTCATGCTGACGGAGCTGACCTCCGCCCACTCACATGTACTTAAACTCTGCCCACACGTACGTGGCTGATCCCCTCCCACGCTGCCTTGAGAACGTGCGTCCGTACCTAACCACCATCCACGCTAACACTGCTGACCTCCGCCCACGCTGGCCGGGAGGAGCCCTCCAGGTATTACCTAAGGTCAGATCCATGAGTGTTTGGGAGTCCCGTCTTGGCTTGACCCTATGTGACCTGCCTTGCGTGGCTCCGCCCTACCTCCCCGTGTTGGCTGGGAACTCTTCCTCGACCTATGTCCCATGGGTCGTGACCTGCCACCTGTGATGGTCCCACCTCCGTGTGGTATTAACGTTTCTTCAGAGTGTGTCACAAGGTTCCTCCTCTTTACCACTGGATGCTGAGGTTGGTTCTTCAGTGAATGTTAGGAAGTTTGTCTCCTGTGTGTCGTAGAACTTCCTTTGCCCTTAAACGCTTGTCATGAAGCCTCTTCTGCCCCTCTGACGCCTGTCATGAAGCCATTCCCTCCGTGTTACGTTCGTCCACGACGCCTCAACTGCCCTCGCAAGTCCGTAATGAAGCCTCCCTTGGCTTCTCGCGTCCGTCATGACGCCTACCGCCCCTCGCCTGTGTACAGGCCAGACCAGCAGTGTCGCATCCTTCCCACGCCACGCCTCCGTGTTTGTTGAATTTCGCTTAATGTTTTAAGGTCTGTCTGTCTCCCGTCTGCCCGACTCAGGCCGCCTCGCTCTTTGCCTGTTGCGTAAACCACCGAAGAATAATAGAGACAGAGAGACAATATATATACCCGTGCCAAGAGCATATGCATTGTAATCAGGTAGATTATCTTTGTATTTTCCCCCCGTTTTAGGAAGACAAACAAATGATCGCCCACAAGCTGTCTAATAGTTATAATTTGCCCCATAATTTATTTCCTTCAATCACCGATTTTCTTGTCATTTTGGCGAGAGAGGCAAGTTGTGCGACGGCCGGTGTGGGAGGTGCGTTGAGCAACACAATGCGTCAGCCAGCCAGCCAGCCAGCCGACCGACGCGACGCCGCCACCGTCATCTCCTACATCACCCAACCCCGCCCAAGGATCCTTTTTTTCCCCCCCTTACCCTCTGTAGAAATGAATAGGGGCGCCATTAACCTCATCAAGGGAAGAAGGAAAGAAACAGTATCACACCTTCGTTTACTTAGGTTGAAACTGGCACCTGGAGCGGCCCTCATCTGCTTACACCTGGAGTGGCCTCCCACCCCACAAGGCCCCACACCTGGAGTGGCCTCCCACCCCACAAGGCCCTACACCTGGAGTGGCCTCCCATCTCACAAGGCCCCACACTGGGAGTGGCCTCCCACCCCACAAGGCCCCACACATAGAGTGAACTCCTGTGGCCTATACTTGGACTAGCCCCATAGGCCCTACACCTAGAGCTAACCCCTGGGCCCTACACTAACCCAGCAACTGCAAGACACCCTTAAATTTTCTCCTCCATAGATTACCGGTGATGCATGTGGTTGATTATTGTACGTTGGGGTAGACTGGATGTGACCCCAGCTCAGCCCCCTTCAGTACTCCACCCGGGCCTCTCACCCACCTGGGAATGCTGACTGTGAGGGATATGGGGGAGAGGCAGTCACAGACAGACGATAGAGCTCACCTCCCTGCTACTTGATTGTCCTGCTCTTGATTTTTTTTCCGAGAAATCAAATGGGACATATCTAACATGTCTTGGGACTCGTTTACGATACAAGGAATTGTAAAGAAGAGCAAACCAATACAAAGGAAGTCATAAAGCAACAGCCCACTGGGTGCTTTCGACTCTGGCGTAGTGGGAGAGTATAGAAACTCGTAGATTAGTATGATACGAGTAGAAGGGCGTTCAGATGATTCAGAGACAGAAAAACGTATGATCTTTATATGTTACAAAGGAGTCATTTCGAGGCTGTTTGTGATGGCGTGAGAGTAACATAGATCCTGTAGTGCAGGGGGAATAGAAAAGCAAAAAGATAACAAAGAACAGATGCCTGAGAAGGGGCCCCAGCCACTGTACGTTGAGGTAGGTTCCTCCTCTACATATCACTGTCAAGTAAGTTAAGGTCTTCTTGACGGCTGTCACAGGATTTGTCCCTCAACTCTGGAATCATATGGATAGGCTGGATCTTACGGACTTTCAAGGCAAGAGACAACAGGCCAGTGACGAGTCTTTTCATCATTGCTGTCATGAATACAACATTATTGTATTGTTAGCCTTTCCTTTCAGGGCAGACGAAATTCCAGGGTTCGCAAGGGTGCCAAGATCTCTCACAGCTCACATTGACGCTTGAAGGATCAGAACTACTGAAATCGCTGGGGGGTGTACTCTCTAGATCACAGACGGGAGAGGATTATCATAACTTACAATTTGACAGTCCTGGACGGTGTGGCTTCCAACCCGCATTCCAAGACCGCTCCCCTTTTGTCACGATAGGGACGAAAGAGTCCGAAATATTACCACTGAAACCATAAAGTGCCATAAGTACAAGAGAAAGCACCTAAGACTGCCTGCAGTATAGAAATCTACGAAAGCACTGGATAAGTATTTAGGCAGTGTACCAGAACAGCCAGGCTGCTATCACGTGAGCTTGTGTGCCGGAGCCTCCAGCATGGCATGGTGGTAGAAGACCTTAGAAGGCAGCTTGAAGTTAACGTAAGTGAAGTATCGAATCCTCTTTGAGAATCTGACTGAAAAACATCCGCCACACTGTTGTTATTATGCGTATTTATTGATATGTTGATCGGTCGAACCTGATCAATTGCTTCTAAAACCATGCCGCTGATCGTTGATCGAATAATGATCCTCCAAATGATTTATAACTCGTCTTGAATGATGGTTTAGATAAGCTAAGCTACCAACCACGGACATTAACCTGGGTGAGTTATAAATTCCAGGCAGTGACTTGACGGTCATAATTATGAGAGTATCGTCCGTCTGTAAACAACTGGATTCCCTTCTCTGAAGTGAGTTTCCATTGAACGATGGTTTTGAAATTTCAGCACAGTGACACTGTCGCCGCCGTCGCTCCATCATCAATATTCCAGAGTTCTCTAATTCTTCTGATGTATAATGGAAAATGCCATGAATGAGGGCAGTTTGTTTAGACATAGACTTGATTCAACGAGTAGGTTTTGCTTGGCTCTCTTCTCGAAAGGTCCCCAAGATCAAAATCTGCCGCGAGTTGTTGGAAATAATCAAAAGCAACATTGCTCCATTAATAACACAGTGTAAATTTCATCCGCTTGATATTATTCATGCTAACAGAATCAAGATATTTACTGATACCTGAAATTATGATAACGGTGAAGTCTTTGCTATAGTTGTGAAGTATAATCTTCCATAATCACTGTAGAACAGCATGTTATCCGGGCTGAATAATAACCTTATATAACCACTGTAGAACTATGATGTTCAGGCTGCCTTTAAATGAATGAAAATCTTCTGGAAAGATATTTCAAGTCTACACCGATCCCCAGACTGTACTTCGAGCCATATTACGTTGAATCAAATATTGGAGTGTCCTGGATATGAGGCTAAAACAGCTACATCTACAAATATCTATGCTAGAGTATTAATTCAAAATGATTTTATGAGAATAGATAATATGTTCGTACGATGAATGATAGTACGTAAGTTGTTGGTGCGTTGCATGGAAGTAGGAAACTTGTTGGTAGGATGCATGAGAGTAAGAAAGTTTTTTGTACAACGCATGAGAGTAAGTACGTTTTTGGTACGATGCATGAGAGTATATTGTTGGTATGATGCATGAGAGAAGGTAAGTTGTTGGTATGATGCATGACAGCAGGTAAGTTGCTGGTACGATGCAATAGAGCAAGTAAGTTGTTTGTACGTTGCATGAGAGTAAGTAAGGTATTGATAAGATGCATTAAAAGAGTGTAAGATGTTGGTGCGATGCATGAGAGTAATTCATTGGT